>JAWWEQ010016174.1:0-34608 GCA_035583055.1 Torymus tubicola
TATATATATATAAAGTGTTCATATAATGCCACAATTGTGATGAATATTAGGTATATATAAGAGCAATAAATTGTCCTCGTAAATTCTTTATCCTTGCTGTATTTTTTTTTCTCTGGAAGTTTATAGTTCCGGAGCGTCGGTCGAATTATACCGCAATAAAAAAACCGTTTTTTTCTAATCGATAAGATTTTATTGCTGTCATGATGAGATGAAGATATCATTGTGACAGTATCGTCATCAATTTTAAATCATTAAGAGGTCAGCTTAAATTTCAATCAGCCATAAACAATATCCATCGACGAGAAAAATAACGAGTGAACGCGATTTTGATTACTTGATTAAAAAAATTTTTGTTTCTACTTGTGGCCTTTTAGAGTGGATGTAGTATAATTATCGAATGGAATGGAATTTCATGAATGGGAATTTATAAATGACTGCCTGTCAATGGAAATTACAGTCTGTAGAGTGTAGCAAATGATCATTAGGGAAACGTACAATTAAGTTTCGAATAAATTTGTTTTATTAGCTTTCAAAAGTATAAATTATTATACTTCTAATTTTTATCTATTTTTCAATTTTAAGTACTTTTTATTAATGAGATATCATATTCTGAACAATTAAATATAATTATTATCAATTTAGATGGAAAGATGGGTATAAAATATATTTGTAAGGAAATAAAAACTTGCTACACATACGCGCAATTAAAAATACATAAGGTTCCTTTTCTAAGATAACTACCATTACGTACATAATCACGAAATAATTTATCGTTATGCGATATCTATATATTTCCAAGCAAAAAATATCATATTTAATATCTGTATAAATATAAGATAAAAAGGAAGCTCCGTCGTTTCCGCTACTGTATATACCATAAAAGAAATTCTCAACAATCTTATTCCAATAAATTCGAGCAGAACCCACTCCTCTCATATATATATATATACATCCAGAAGTCAAATCAGTTATTCCTATACATTTACCCTATACCAATTCGCCCATCATTCTCCTCGCGAATTATCGAACAAATATAAAAATCCGATCGACGGACAAACAAACCTCACATATACATATATAACAAAAACCATTCCTTTCCCTTTCACTCCTACACTCGTTTCCTCATAAATACATTACTGAGGTTATTCGGCAACATGCGGAAGTTGAATATGCGTGTAATAATTGCGAGCTCTATTATATTATCCGATAACAGAATGTTTTTCGTGCGCGGTTAGGGAAATGTTCGCGACCGCGTGTGTATTTGTGTTGGCTCTTAGAGCTATGACGACGAGAAACGCGTGCGTTTGAACGGATGATGAGGTTGGGATATGATTGATGAGAAAGGGTTTGCGAGTCAAGTGTACGTTGTGCTTTTTTTGAACGTGTAATGTTTTTTTTTATATGTTGGGCGGTACGTGTGGTATGGGATTACTTTAAGCTGTGTGGATTTTTTTTGGAGAGGTTACGGTTTCTTTTGCTATTTTTATAGTTTTATTTATTTATAATTGAATAAAGTTATATTTCTATTTTGTTAAAACTAAATTTTAACGGAGTAATAGCAGCGTTTGATTGGTTTTGTAAACAAGTATTGTAATTTATATTTCGAGCTGCCAAATGTCATTTGCTCTCGTGAAAACGGAAAATTCATTAATCATTCCATGATAATCACTGCATCAAATTAATTTTATGTTTCAACATTATAGTAGTAATTCAAGTAATTAAACGTACATGCTATTTAATTGTTGCAATGTGTATATATATATATATATACATCCTGTATAAATATTCATATCAATAACGGTTCATTTACTTGAAAACGGTAATCTGTTGATGCAAACATCTGCTACAAAATTACCGAATTATATCGGACGAGCATTTAATGGAATGAATTAGCTCCCGGCAATCGATCGATCTGTTTATTTATTCAAGCTATACTCTCGCGATCATTAAAAGCTTTGACACAATTTAACGACGGCTAATTTATATAAAAAAAAAAAAGATCTGGATAAATGACATTTATTTCAACAACATCGTACAACAAAAAAATTGCTATCAATTCATAGACATATGATTTCCCAAATTAATGTATTGGTTCTTTGATAAACTTTCAAAAATTTTCTATAAATTTCAAATTCACACGCACACATACATATCTATACATACATTCTTTTTAAAAAAGAGAATATTTCAATTCATTTTCGAATAGATTTTTTTACCATTACAAAGTTTCTTCTAGATGAAGCGAAATAGATGAATATCAGAACTTCTACAAAATGAATTTTCATGTGTACTACCACTTTACCAATTACCGTTAAAACCTCATTCGCACATATACATTGAGCTCTGTCTATTCGAATAATATACATTATTCACTCGATATTTACCGCCTTTTATCTCTCTCTCTCTCTCTCTTACGAAAGAACCGAGAAACCGCGCACACTGTGGGATTACACCGCACGCGAAGTTTAGCTAAGTTAAATTAAAGAGCTTTTCCAGAGACACCGGCACGTTAAAAGATACGAGAGCATCGGGCTTTACGTAACTTGCAAAACTTGTCCATTATCAGTGGATTTATTTGAGACGGTCGCGTTGCTAAGAGAGAGAGAACGAAGTAATTTTGTGGGCGTCGGTGAACAATGGGTTAGGATTCGATGGTATATATAGCAAGTTTTCGAGGGTTGTGTTTACTGAGGATTCCGAAGAAAAGATCGGATGATGTACTTTGAGGGTAAGGCTAAATAGTTTAGCAGTCTTTGATGTAAGAGTTATAATCTGGTAATGTATACTTGGTTTCTATTCTGTTGGAAAGACAACAGATGAAAGCATTTATCGTTATTCGATATTTTGTAGTATATAAATTAGTTGTGGTTTTATTTATGCAAATGGCTTTGAAATTTCTCGGAGAAATAACAATTTCTTATTCAATTCCTTGGTATAACGATCGATAAATATTTTATACATGCAGTTCAAAATAAGATATCCGGGTTTTGTACAATTTGGCTAAAAGCAGAGTTACTATATCAATTTTTTTGTCAAAAAATACACAATACTTGTATAGTTACTAATATGGAAAAAATGAAGTTATATCACACATTTTATATTTGATTTTCAAATGTTTAGGGAAACCTTTTTTTAAAAAATTTGTTCCTTAATATAGTAAAATTTGTACATTTTTATATAGTTTAAAGAAATAATTATTTAATGAAATTGCCCATAAGACTCATTGCATTAAAGTTAAAGCGACACGACAAAACATTACGTAACGATGAATTACCATCAAAAAATGCATTTTCTATACTTTAATTCCACCATTAAACATCTTCAATGAAACAGTCCGATAAAGCCCTCAACCTGATTAAAAATGATTAATTCAACGAATCTGCGCTACTTATCAATAATCCAAAAATCGATGAGAACGCATTCCGGTGCAATTAATCCACGTGCTAGCGCCTCGTCATCCTACGTATTTCATTAATTTCCATCCGAAAACAAATCTAAATCCCGCTCATTAATCTTTCTCTTTCTCTCTCCTCTGCGCTGAATCAATATTTCATCAACCGTCGTAGGGTTGGCTAGTAAAAAAAAAAGAATATCTGTTGTATATGTTTTGCCATGCAATTAGGACAGTAATTATAGCTAATATCGTGCCAATTTTGACAAGTGATTTTATACGAGTAACACGCCACAAACGCATAAAATGTCTGTAGTAGGAGTATATGTACACGCGATATAGTTTTCTCGAAGGCATAGTAATTAATTTTTAATTGTAGGTTCGTTAATACGAGATTTACGTAATTAGCGAAGTGACATTTAATTTCTCCCTCGGCACACTTGAAAATTGCGAAAGTTAATAAGTGTAATACAGTACGCCGTGTATATATATATATAGTCTCGGCGCCTGGGCTCGAGCAACTTGAAAACTTGTACGTACTCCTCTGCGCTCGCGAGCGCGCGAGATGTTTAATGAATGAAAAGGCCTGGCACCGATGGTATAAAAATAGGTCAGGGTGTATTAATGCCTTGCGATTATGTAATGGTCTTTATGAATTTTCTCAAGGGGAAAATCGTATATGTCTGCCAATTTTGATTTTCTTTTATAATTGTGTCAATTGCAGAATATTGTAGTAAAGTAGGTTAAGACAATCTACTTAGAGCAGTTGAACTTTCGAAAGTTAATTTTCTCTGTCTGGAATCTATTTTTTCGTTTCATTTTCACTTTTCCACAATATTTCTTCTTCTAAATTAAATCCCTTTTTACAGTATGATAAAGTTAAGATATTTCATTATTCCGTCAAAGAAAAATAGTTGCTACAAGAGGTATTCTGACGAAACCTCTTAAAAAATGAGTCACTTTTAATGTTTCCGCATAAGCTTGAACAAACTTTTGGCATTCTAATAATAAGTATATATAATTAGACCATATAGTTACATACTCAATAGACTTTACCTCACGCTAAAAAACTGTAAATCTAACGTACTTTAACGAAGAATCCAGTTACATTAACTTACTCCATCAAAAATTAACCTCCTAAGATCATCATACACGAGAAGTAGGCTAATACACACAACTCGAGGGGGCAAAGAGAAGAAAAAAAAAATCAAATGCTCTACCACGAGAGCATGATAACCATCGCACGTTTATGTATTATAGCCGAAACCGACACTTGACCACGCGCGCATACGCGAATGACTGTAATCAGGACTATCGTTTTACTCGCGTCTAGTGGCCCATTATGAGGGTACTATAAAAAAGTTGCCCCGAGGTGGTTGCACGCGCGGCCGCACGAACTTTTCATCTTTGGATTACGACGCGACTTTCTCGTCTCCGTCACCCTCCGGCATTAAACTTCTCTCTCTTTTTCTCTCTTCTTCTTCTTCTTCGTGAAAATGAAGAATTAAAATGTGACAGTTTACGCGGCCACGAGTTTTTACGGCTACGTCTATGTTATGGGAAGCTTTTCTCACTGAGATCGTGGTTGGTGCGTTATTGCTGCCAATCGAGATGAATGTCTTAATGTTTGATTAATTTGGCAGAAAGAGACTTACTTATATAGACATACGTATATAACGTTGAAACAATTTACCTGAACAGACCGTATATAAGTATAAATAACAATATCTTTTCACCATTTTCTGTTTCAGAATCCGTTTAGCCGGCCTAAAAACTCCTTCCATCCACAATGGAGGAGGTAATATTTGCACACCACAGTCTGAACTGCACGGGCCAGTCCAACTGCACGAATGGCAGCGTGCTACTGGCGGAGGACATAACGATTTCGAATCTGACGTTCAAACTCGTGATGGGTTTGTTCTATGCGACGATCTTCCTCCTTGGTGTCTTCGGCAATGCCCTTGTCTGCTTCGTCGTCGTGCGGAACCGTCAGATGCAGACAGTGACGAACCTCTTCATTTGTAACCTTGCTGTTAGCGATGTGCTGCTCTGCGTGCTCGCGGTACCGTTTACGCCTTTGTACACGTTCCTGGGCAGCTGGGTGTTTGGTGATAATTTGTGCCATTTGGTACCTTATGCCCAGGGTGTGAGCATCTACATAAGTACGTTTACGTTGACGGGTATAGCGATAGATCGGTTTCTGGTGATCCTCTATCCGTTTAAGCCACGGATGCAGATTTCCACGTGTCTGTGGATCATCGTCAGCATTTGGATCGTGGCATTACTATTTACCCTACCTTATGGCCTGTATATGGAACCACAATCTGACCTCGCGGATAACCGGTATTGCGAGGAAGCTTGGCCTGATGAGGATATACGGATGTTCTTCAGTATGGGCACGTCGATTCTTCAATTTGTCGTGCCGTTTATTGTTATTGCTGTCTGCTACATCTGTGTCTCCTTGCGATTAAAGGATCGTGCCAGGATGAAACCTGGTAGCAAGAATAGTAAACGAGAAGAAGCGGATCGAGAACGTAAACGCAAGACCAACAGGATGCTGATAGCCATGGTGGCGATATTCGGGGTCAGCTGGCTGCCCCTCAATATCGTCAACATTGTCGAGGACTTTTATCCACCAGCGATGGACTGGACATATTACAAGGTGTTGTTCTTCGTTGCCCATTGCATGGCCATGAGCAGTACCTGTTACAATCCATTCCTCTACGCCTGGCTCAACGACAATTTCCGCAAGGAGTTCAAACAGGTGAGTAGTGTCTTAATGATGTACATATTATGTCGATAATCATCTTAAATGGTGGTAGTAGCAATGTCAGCTCGACTGACATCTCTGTAGTTTCGCTATATTTTGTGGCTTTCGTTTAATCGGTCGGTTGTCGAGTCACGTTTAATGGACGTTGTTCCAACGAGTGATGAAGTTATGTGATGAAGTTAAATAGTTTCATTTTAATATTTGTGGATGAACAGAGGTGCAATACTTTAAATTTAATCTTGTAGCTGGAAAAACTTTATCACGTAGCTGTACTATTCGGTGAAAGAATATTGTGATTAAGACCACTTATTTATGAACGTTACTACTTGTATCTATATAATAATTCCTAATTCGGATTATTTGAATGTGTAAATATTCGTCTTTACGTTATACTCTAAATACGAAGATCATTTAAAAATCTTCTGTTTTTTCTAATTTTGTATAATCAATTAACTAACATAACGTATCTAAAACAAGCGCAGATATTAACACTGGTATAAACTTTAATAATTTAGCGAAATTACAACATTTTTGGGACAATCATCAATCTTGTACATTATCTGTATGTAAAATCTTATCATGCATTTCTTAATAAGAATGACACGAAATCTTTGATCGTTCTGTACAAAGCTTCCATATATACAGTACCGACCATAAATTCGTGAAAATTTTTTGTAAATAGGGTCGCTCTTTAGACTACAATATCTTCGGTTGTATTAGTCATAGAATAAAAATCAAAAAAAGATTTTTAAAAAGAATCTTAGCAAAAAAGTCTTTAGAGGCAAATTTAAGATTTGTGTAAGATCTATCGATTCCCATTTGTATTTTTCATCTAGAATTATTTAGAAAAAAACTACAGGTGATTGAAGATAATTCATGAATTTTGAAAATTGCAAAACTCTTGATGTGCAATAAAAAACAGAAAAAACAACTTAGAAAAATTTGCAGCCCATAGAAAGGTAGTATTTCACCTTTGCTTTAATATCCTTTTTTGATTTTTATTCTATGACTAATACAACCGCAGATATTGTAGTCTAAAGAGCGACCCTATTTACAAAAAATTTTCACGAATTTATGGTCGGTACTGTATATCTACATAGTATTCAAGTTAAATGTTAAAGTCTTTAGAAACTTTTAAAACTTTGTCTTTTTTATATTATAACTCACCTTGATTGCTCTATCCACTTTCTAGCTCTTTTAAAATCCCGTTGATTGCCTCGACCCTGTTTTTTTTTCTTCCTTTACTCGCAACAGCCGATTAAGCACTTCAATTAGGCCCTACGCCATTTCGCGAAATTTCCAATTCACTTCTGTCATGCCTATTCGACAACGTCGATTTCACTTCTATATATAACAATGCACAGCTATGTTAATCCACGCGCGTGCAGCTCGCGCGGCTATTATCGCTAGCACGCAAATTGAAAATGTCCTCGGTGAGTGAAGAAAGAAGAAGGAGCAGGTGGAAGAGAAGGTGGAGTAGTGGAATACGCGGCAGAAAAGGGTTCTTCGTTAAAACTCCCGTTATTAAAGCTAACGAGAAAAGCCGGCCGAGGGAGAGAAGTAACCGAAGGTGTTTATTGCAAATTTCGTTGGTGCAGTTGTTATAGTTTAATGTTGTTGGTAACTTTTTCACTGTTGAAAATTATTCAATAATTTAATTAAGATGGTGACTTGGAAAGTTTGTCGTAGGATATGAAAAATGATTAGATCAATTTTTTTTTTAATTTTAATAAATGGTAACGAAAATACAATAAACTTCATTCTTAAATTCACTGAAATTGTAAAATAAATAACAATCACAACAAAATTATTAAATTTACTGTAACCATAACCGAGTTGAATAAATTAAAATAGAATCTATAACAATCCACAACCAGTATTAATTATTACGATTAAATTCGAGTATTATCCACCATTTAAAAAATTAATCTTGCAAACCATTTAATCCTCCCATTCGCTTTACAATGGTCGTATACAACGCTCTGAAAAATGGCATCAGCGATTCTACCTAATAAGCGGCATTGCTGCGGCAGCTGTCTGTCCTCCAATTATTTTTCACCCAATTTTCGCGCCTCTCTCTTTCTCTCTCTCTCTCTCTCTCTCTCTCTCTCTCACACACACACATACATACATATTCCCTGCGAACTCGTGCATCGGCTATAATCAAACATTCGTTACCTCGCTGGATACTCTAGGGAGCAGCCGCGCAGCGCGTGTAACGTCGTCGTCGATCAATTCCGAGCACGTGACCGAGGCCAGCCGCGTGGGACGGTGAATTGTGCATGGCGGTGGTTCTTTTCACCGTGCGGTGGACCTTGTGGTCGATTTGCGGGTGGGAATTTTATTGGGGGATGGAAGATTTTGAGAATGTGCAGGTAATGTGGTAGATAAAAGGTGCGTAATAAAAGAAAGAAAATTGTTTTGGTAATTATTTGAGGGTTTCCGCGGTTAGGTATAGAAAAATTAATTTTATTGATTCGATATATAGTGCGTGTTGATGTGTTTAGTTAGAGAAATATTTGCATAAGTATAGTTTGAAGTCGTTATGAAATGCTTTGCTTAATACAAATTTACGAAAAACATTATAATATTATCAACTGTGCCACGTGTTCCAATCAATTACTGTACAAAGGCAAAAAAAAAGAAGAAATTTAATTACAAAGTAAATTTATTTCTCGTTTGGATGAGAAAGTTACAGATAAATTAAATAAACTTCGACAGAGTGGCAAATGAATTGATGTAAATGGAGAAAAAGAGTTTAGAGGAATGTCGGTTCTCGATTGACTTTTTAAAAACTTTCGTACCTCGTATAAAATGCTAAAGTTTTTTAATGATATGCAAGTATCCTCTTTAATATATACCATAAAGTTTGGAAAAAGAAGTTGAATATTCAATCTGCATTCGTGGCAATGCCATCGATAGTAATATAGGTTTAATTGCAATTAAACCTCGCGTAATAAAGTAATGCAGTTTCAAGTGAAATATCATTAGAGTCGTTAGTTCAATCGTTCAGGAAATCCTTACCGATTAGAAATTTATTATTTATTCTAACAGAAATGACTAAATTGACCATAGAGGCATATCATTTGTTTTCTTTTAAATCATCAAATTTTCTTAGGCGTTCCATATGTTCATTGCTTTGCAGAGTAGATAAATAAGCGAAAACTTTCTATTTTCATATGCAATCTTTGTTATATTATTATAGGTGATAAGGAATCGTTGATGTGATAATTATTTTATTTGTGTTTTTAATTTATTGCTGCCAGGTCCTAATGTGAGTACCAACTTAAAAGGTATATGATATTTTATTGCTGTTTATGCTCTTGAATTTTCATTACTTCTCACAATTCACATTTATACCATCACACACTTTTGTACTATTTACTCTATTATTTCTTTTCTATAAAGTAAGAAAGTATAGATGTCGTGTGCAAGTATACTAACAAAAATTCATTTAGTTTTAATTCTTTTTCTGTTGTTGAGCTTTGCAGATTAGTTTCTCTGCGGTAAAATTGCATAAGACGAAACGTTCCAAACTGTCGTAGGAATCGTGTTACTATTACTAACCGTTAAATGTTTTTGTGGATGTTATAACGAAACAAACTTCTGCATCTCTGCCTATGTATACACTCAATTTTATTAATCTTCTAGTTATATATAATTGAGTTTGTCAGCATTAGATTGCATTTTCTTGTTATCGGAGAAATTTGATGTAGCACAGCAATCTACGAGTATTACAGGAAATTAAGAAAAAAATCAATTTGTGACGATACCATCTTCTGTTATATATGGGGATTGTGATTCGTTAGAGGGATTCGATGTTTCTATCCAAAAGTTAATTACGATGTTTTTATTGTAATAATTCAGAAATATTTCACTAGTCGATGAAACATTATACATACGAAAACAATCGTCCAAAAATAGCAAAGTGACATTGATGAATAACAATTTGAATAAATAAATTATTTATCTAACAAAATCTTATTTGATTTATATGAAATTGAGCTAATTTTGTATTCGGCAAGAAGATTTTTTTATTAATTCCACAAAACCGACTTTAAGTTACTAATCGTAGCGGCTCCTGTATAATATCGGTCACATATATGTAATTATCTATAAATATAAAATGTTCTTTTCTAGAGAAATTGTCTGAAATAAAAACTTCTGAACCAAAAGAAAATCGCTCGTAAGTGTAAACAGCTGATTTCCAGTTAAAGAGCAGCGTTAACGAGACTCCGCGTGCTATGAAATTAGCGCGTTGTTGACTTTGGCAAATCCTCCAATCCACGAATATTCGTAACGCGTAATCGATAATTTAGCTGACTCGGCAAAGTCCAGCATTAATCATCCGCGGGTGTAAATAAATTAATTCAAGCGTTCAAAAGTATACGGATGTAGGGTGAATCCGGTATACCGTGCGATGCGGTAGCTGTAGAGACGATGGAGATTGATTGACGGGTTGTGTTGCGTGTTGTTACTTTTGTCTTTTTTTTGTTTATAAAGGTAAAGATTGAGGTCAGTTGTGGTGAACACTGTCTTGTAATGATAATCAGTTGCTAAGATGAAGCATGGTTAAACTGTTTGTGGTTAAGTAGTTGGTTATTCAAGAGCACGAAGTAAACGTCGTTGTAAGTTTGTTTTATAGTCGATTTTAATAATGTTAGTATGTTTATTAAGAGGATTACTGTAGTACATCGATTACACTTTTTAGTAATTATTATTATTACTGATTAAATTTAACGTTAAATTTATTGTTAGTACTTTATAACTTGTGCGTGAATCACCTAGTGCACGTTTGACTTATACTTTTAAATATAAGTGCGCGAAATACAAATTTAAATAACACGCGTGAACTGATTTAAATAATAATATCGATATCAATAAATAATTAATATGAAAAAACCAGTAAGTAAATATAAAAAAAAGTAGAAATAAACATGTTATAACACAATAGTGCATTTGTAAAAATACGTCTTGGTTTGTGAATCACTGAACACACGCGCCGTGTGTGCGAAATATAGAGTTTCGCGCACGCTCAGATAGAGTGTGTAAATTTAGTTTTGCCCACTGAAAACAAGCATGAGAAGACGTGTTTCACATTTTCACACACGATTTCTTAAAAAATTTGTTGTCATTTAATATTTCCAATCTTTTACATTGATTCTTCTTTCCTAAAATTTTAACTTTGGTCGTTATAACTTTAACAAAATAAGTTAATAGTTAATAGCTCACTTATATAACTTTAACAAAATTAGTCTTATCTTACAATCAATCAACATTTTTATTAATATAAAGCCCACAATTAATCCTACAAATTATAATATAGCTTACTGAAAAACAGTATACTAACACATACCTTAAATAAAAAAATAATATGGCACCTTTCATTCCTCCCAACAACCTTCATCACAATTCCCCTCATTTCCCAAATTAATCTCGATCTCTCACCCTCTCCCTCTCTCTCCCTATTTTCATCAGACTTTTACCCCCCTAGACCTTTTTTCCTCCCTCTATACTCTTCCTTTCGTTTAACCTAATCCCAGGGCCACAGCTGACTTTTCTCTCACCACGTCGGTAGCAAATCCATTTTCGTTCCTTATACACGCGCACGTGTCTCCTACATACACTCGTGCGATTTTTCGGCGGGTGTTAATGGGCCGATTAGCCACGCGACGGTATGCGGCGACCGATTAATTAAGCAATCTGTCGGACGCCGTATCAGGCAGCAGCAGTATAGAACAGCAGCCGCCGCCAGCTGAGGCAGACGATGTGATGCGCGTGTCCGCGTATATGTGCGTTTCAGTTGTGTATATACACGAAAACAAGTTGAATTGGGACGGTGGGGAACTTTTTCTTTTTCTTTGGGTGCGGGTGAGTTTGATTTGTCGCGGACGCGTTTTTTAAGGAGGGTTTTGTTCGTCACTTGTTCATGTGTAGGAACTTTTTTGAAGAGAAAGAATAGTGCAATAATTGTTAGAATATATTATATTTGAAGCAGGTTTTATTCTTGGCACAGTTTTTTTTTGTTATACGTATAGAACATTGGCATTATTTTTTGCTTTAAGTAAATTCTATTTGCGTTAAAATTATTTTCTATGCAATACTTAGAGTTTTATAACAGAATTATGTAAGAATACATTTTATACCATACTTACTGTATTACGTACGTTTGTAACTCAAGTATATAAATACTAAAAAAGAATACTACATTTATCGTAATGAAATCGCAGCGTACTACTACTACTACTACTACTACTAAAACGCAATCGATACTCGTACATTATAAAGTACTAATTGCTTTCTCATAACTCTCTCCCAAAGTCTTCATTCTCTTCAATTTCTCGCGCCAATTAGTGAGACTCGGGCGTCTTGCTGCATCAATTAACGGCCGTTGAAATCCACTAGCCCGAAAGATATTTTCGAGATCCACATATATATATATATATATATATATATATATATATATATATATACATACACATATATACATACATATATATATATATGCTTATAGCTTTCCTCAGGCTTGCCTTTGGAACATTCAGAGCTGGTCGCGCAACAGGTGTTTACGTGTGCGCGTTTCTGAAATGTTAGCCGTACAGCTGCGCTGAATATAATTAAAAAGTTAGAACGTTACTATACCTACCCCCCAGCCAGTCTTATTTATACCTCGTATAGCGTAGAAGCTCTAGGGGGTGATGTTTGATTGTGATACGCGATAGGTATAGGGAATGAGATTGTCTGTGACGTGGGTATAGGAAATTGATTTATATATATGGGAGGGATTGTATTCGATGTCTCTTTTTCGAGATTTTTCAATATCAGATATAATGTGGAAGGAGAAGATTTTATCCGATGAAAGAATTAATTAGTGCATCAATATATAGCCAATCAGTTTATATATTGCTGACTTTTTCCAGATCATTTTTTTTCTTATTATTTTACAATTCCTTCGTGATTCTGTAAATGCAAGAAATAAATGCAGCATTTAAGGATACCTTCGTGTGATTCAATCGGAGACATCATTCTGATTTATAAATATTCAATATCCATCCGTGAGCTAATAAAAGAAAATAATAAAACGTGATCGCGATTTTTTATAGCTGCCTGTCGAACAAGAACGTTAAGAGAGAAAGAGAGAGAGAGAGTGAGACGGAGAGGTTTTCTCGTGCATGTTTTCCGGATTATCCTCGTATATGGACGACGCGCTCGGATCCTAATTTAATGGCATTTTAAGCTGGCGTTTATTAATTTCTTTGTCGTCGTATTTATCGGTTGCGCAATATAAGCTGATTATTTGTCGATTTATTAATTTCAATAATTTAGATTCTGCATGCAGGCATTTCATTGGAAATATTTAAATGAGCACAAAAAGTAAACTGAATTAAATGAATGTATATCTGTGAAGAAAATGTGTTATCAGAATTATAAAAAAAACAATCTTATTAGTTAGTATAACAGGACTATTCAAGATATAATGATAGTTTATAGAGTAAGAAAAATTATAACTTTACGAAATAAAAAAAAATTTTAATAAACATAAATAATAAAAAAAAATCCTAAAATCAAAATATAAATGATTAGGAATAATTTAGTAGCGGAGGATACCCGCTAATACTTAGGAAATATGGAAATCTAAGGAACATACAAAATTATTGCCATTTACAAAAATGGTAAGTTGAAATAAATAACGAAGAAGTTTGCTAATATAAGTAGAAAAATCGAGATGTGCGAAATTCAACAGCAATAATTGTAAACATTTATTGTAAACAAATATTGTTTTATTAAAGGGGGAGTTTTGTAGCAATAAATTTAAAATAAAAAAATTAAAAAAAAAATTTTTTTAAATTAAATTAAAAAATTAAAAAAAAATTTTAAATAGTTTTAAATATTTACATTTTTTTTTATTTAAGGTAAAATCACATAGCTTGCATTTAGATATTTTATCTTCTCAATAATTTTCTACTATGCTTATTGTTATCTCTGTGGGGCATTAATGTAAATTCTTATTTGTACAGATCACAATTAAAAAGTTGTTAAAAAAAGTTGTTTCTCGAATAGTCCTGTTAAAAAATGTTCTCCGGAACCATAGAAAGTCTGCTCTTTTCTACTCCTCTTCTTTCTTTCTTCCTTTTTCTTTCTCAATGCTTCAAAACCAAAGCCACAAAAGTAGTCACGAAACGGGTCAATGAAACCAATCGCAAACGCATGATAAAGTATACATATATACGAAAAGCTATCAACAATCAAATAAAAAAAATAAAGAAGACTATTCTCTTCTTCTCTCTCTCTCTCTATCTCTTCTGTCACTCTGCTACCGTCACTGCAACGCGAACAACAACAACAACAACGAAAAAAACAAAAAAAAAAACAAAATCGAGCTGCGTGTTGTGTTTGTTACCAAGGTCCTGCCATGCTTCAACCTGAGCCGTGATGCTGATCGACGAGGACTAGGACGACCAGAGGGTTACCTACGCAGCGAACGTACGTGCAACGGTGCCGAGCAGACGGTCCAGGAGAGTTTACTGCCCAGTCAACTGGCCAAGCAGTACAGCGGCTGCGAGATGATATCACTTGAGCCTACGACCAACGTCACCAAGGATATGGATTAAGATGCGCTAATCTAGCGTGCTACTAGCGAGCGAGCGAGCGTACGGGGGTGATTGTTGATGCGGTGAGTGTGCGCATCTTGTTTAGGGGGGGACAGGGGAGGAAGGGAGTAGCTGAATTTCTGGGGTTAGATGTTGATGGGGCTTGGTTGATATTATTTTCTAGCGAGTTTTTTTATTGTTTCAATCGTGTTGTGATAAAGTCAATAGTGAAAATTGCAAGAAATAATGTTAAAATTACGAAGGTACTTGAAAAAAACAAAATAATTGAATTTAGCGAAATTTTAGTTACCGACTGAGTATAATGCGTTGAGTTATTTGTTGTGATATAATTATTGCAAGAAAATTGATAACGAATAGTATTTATTATACAGTGATACATTCAATTTTATATAAAATATAAAGTTTTGATAAGAATTGAAAAGTTTTAATATAAAATATAAAAGAAAAAGTTAATGAAAATTCTGGTAAATAAAATTTCGAGGTGCTGTTGAAAATTGTTTATGATAGCACAGTTTAGTAGCATAGAAAGAACATATTGCATTAAATTTGTAAGATTGTATATGTATTTAAATTATAAGAAAGTTGATAAAAGTGATATAAAGTTCTCAGTCGGTAAAAATAATGTCGGTAAAGTAGAGACCTTTTTGATACCAAACAAATTTTTGAAAAAAATTCATGAAAATCGCATCAGAACTTAATATTAACTGTTACATATGTATTAATATTAATATAAAATTCAAGACGACATATCTCAAGTTCACCAATCCCCGTCAATATTATTTTTCTTAAGTTTTACGAAAAAAAAAATAACGATATAAACATCACTCGCGTGGTTACCGAATAGCCTCAAAAAGACTCAATGATCGCTTCACGGTCACCGACTCGGAAGAGAATGAGAGCGAGAAAGAAGCGCACGTGCGCATGATAATACTTACGTTATTGCGGCCATCACACAACTCCTCCTCGGTTCCTTTAGATAGAGATATATAATTACGAGTTAGTTCTCGCGAGGCCGTCGAGTCGCTCGGAAGAATGCGCTATCTTTATTTTGTATATATATGTATACGTACACATACCACTATTTATGCTCTCACACATACAGACATATACACGTTGTTTATTTGACTTTTTCGAGAGTCTAAAGCAGATCTTTTGTGCGGCTGAGCCGAGTTATGCGCTTCAAGAGTATATATATAGATAGATAGATACGCATATATAGATATATATATATATATAAGTGGAGATTATGTTACATGTTATAGGCGCGTTGTGTTGTGTCGAGCAACGGATCGTTTGAATTTTTTCAAAGCTAATATTCATGTATGGCGTTGTTGAATTGATACAATTAGACTCTTTGCGAATTAAGCCTTTTTGTTGAACGTTGTAGGCGTATTTCGAATCCTATGCGGAAATTTTTTTTTTTTTTATTACACAATAGATTTAAAGTATGTTGAAGTGTAGACATAATTCGTAAAACGTATATGTGAATATAATAGAGTTTAAGTAATGCGCGCGTATGTACACTTCCCGCGTAAAAAAAAGTTCTGTATGCCATATATATATAGCTGACAGTATAGGCTTATATTGTTTTGTTAGAGTATGGAAAATGAATTTTTTTTTCACGCGGGCGGTCGCTTGTTTTGTATATTGAATGAATTTATTACAAGCTTTAATTTGCTTTTCTCTCGTAATGTGACTGAAAGTAAATTGTTTGACTATATATAAAGAGAGTTTACCATGAAACTTGAAAAAAAAAAATTTTCTTACTTTTTTAATTTTTAAACGTAGATATAATTATTGTCGCTCAAAAATCGCGTATGTCTTTGCGTATAAAATAAAACATTTTTTGTCCAACGAATCAAAACTCGTTTTACAATCACACAGAGTCAAAAATAAAATCAAAATCATATTATATAAACATCCGTGTAAATACAACAACCATTCGTATATATTTTGTACAATAGATATATTATATGCGAATTATCAAATTACACATTTATATTGAGTTCACACACTCGATATTGTATACCGAAATTTTCAGTTCAACATTTTCAAACACCTCCAAATGTATTTCTCATGCACACGCGCATATATCATATATATACATACACACACATACAATATGTATTATCAAAACGTTAAACATTCGCGAGATCTTCGATCGTGCATTTATTAATATACATTTAAACGACGAAACAAAAGTGCGTATATTTGTATATATGTATATGTACGTGTGTGTGTGTACGTATAGACACGCGCGCGTCTCTGTCACGATTCTTTCGAGCCCAGTGAACCAGACAGAAATCGAATGAACTTTTGCACGCGCATACACACACACATACACATATATACATTGTATACGCGCAGAAGCAAGCGAGTGTGATATTGTCCATAGAAATTCTCTCCTTCCGTTGAAAGAGGACCGCAAGATTCGATGGAAATCGAAAGAAACCGTGAGAAAGAGAGAGAGAGAGAGATGCGACGAGCGATTTGTTAAAAAAACAAAAAAGTTTTATATACATATAATAATAATAATATTAATAATATTAATAATAATAAAAATAATAATAGTAACGACGATGACGATGATAATATTGAGAGAAAAAGTAATGAAAAAATGAAGAAATCGACGATGTATAACCACTTGTTATGTAAGTCATAGCCGCGCGGGTGTGACGATGTTGTACGCACCATATGATGATGGAGACATTGTAATTTCCGAAGCGTATATATATGCGTACATGCCGAGGAAGAAACAGTTTATTATTATTATTATTACTTACTTATATATAAATATATATATATATATACGTCGTGTTCGTTTTGAAACAAGGTAACCTCCATCGCGTACGTTATGTTTGTGTCTATTGTATGTACGCGCGGTGTGCACATGTGTATATATACATATGATTTATCGATGGAGGCGGGCCTGTTTTTTTTTTTATACTGCGTACAACACGTACATATTATTATATACTATTATTACAAAACTGACGAGCAGCGACGACGACGAACTTTTTTATGGTTGAAATACGAAGAGCGAAGAAGAAGTATAGAAGAAAAATAAAAACAAAAAAACACTAATGGAGTAATAAACGTACTTTGGAGAAAAAACAAATAAAAAGCTATTTTATAAACTTTTCGATGTTATTTATTATTTTTACTTTCTGTCATATACATACAATACACATTCTCCTTTATCCATCGACGAATCAATGACAAATCGAACCGAAGGAATTCATTATTATACGCGTGTGGCGGTGATGGTGGTAGTGGTGTACCGTTGATCGAGAAAATTGGAAGTATCGGCATGTTATTCCGCGTTTCGCCGTGTGTTTATTATGCTATACACTCGTTGTGTCTGCTGCTTTTGTTAAAGTCACATATATATAGTGCATCGAGTCACAGGAGAGAAGTAAAATTCGTTAATTGAACCTCGAGGTATAAGGGAAGATTGGGTACGCGGGCGAAGGGAAGAGATGATGAAAACCTTGATTTTCATTTCGTCGTCGTTGGGTGATTCGAGTAAGCGAACTAGAATAGAGAAACGAGAGAGAGATACATTGAGCGTAGGAGGTATAGTGGAGGAGAAGAACGAGGGAATATTCAACGCGCGACGTTAGACGTCGTCGATTTTGAAATCAGAGCGAGTAGTAGACAACGACGAATTGGGGGTTCAGAAGGTCGGGGGTGTTATTGAGTTACCGGATGATACGAGATGCGTCATGCGGGGTTTGGAAAGAGAGAGAGGATAATTTTCGAATCCTTTTGAGGTGTAATTATATACGAATTGGGAAGGTGGATTGAGTAGTTATAATGGAGTTAATGAAATTATGCGGAAAAGTGGTAAGTTTGTAGATATATTTTCGAGAAGCATCTTTTGATATTGCAGATTTAATTTATTTTAATGCTTGGATTTATTATATGCACCGAACGGCTAAGTTAACCAATTTTTAAACAATTAGTAGAAGTAGTAATAGATTTTATATACTTTCTTCTTTTATTATTAATGCATGTTGAGATTTTACTATACACTGATAAAAAATTGCTAAATGAAGTGTGAATCACAAATTTAGATAACATATATAAGCAATCAAAATTATACACGTATTCAATCAAATTAAAGAATTAATTCAGTGCTTCGTTATACAACACCATTAACGACTTAATTTCTTCTTTTCCAACATCCCTCATATATCCTTCAAACTTTCACAACAACTAACCCTGATGCTCATTCCAACTAATTCCCCGTCCAAGTCGACTACAACACACATTGCACCTTCTACCAAACCATAGTCAATCTTCCCTCTGACCTTCTACATCCAAGACGCACGTGGCCAGCCACATTAAACACGCATCCACGTGCCGAACCCCGAAGAATGAGAATATCACGCGAGTAATAAAAGATACGGGAGTAGTGAAGCTTTCAGAATTATTTCTGTAGAACATATATAGGGAAAGTGCGATGAAGCATGCGTTGTATAGTCGACGAGGGCGAGAGTAAAATTACGTGTGCGACGGATTTTCCAATCGGTTGGATTCTTCTTAGTCGTGGTACTGCACGTGGATTTAGTGTGCAGCTGCAGAGAGTATAGGGAAATTTCGGAAATCGAAAAATAAAAGGTATGGTGTTTGGTATAATTGGATTAGATATGCGGGGTTTTTACTGAGTATTATAATTTCGTGGGAATTAGGTTTTTGTTGGCGTTGATAGATGGACAAATATGTGATTAGATTTCTGACTTTCATTGCGTATTCGCATGAGTGGTTGGTAGTTCATGGGAATTCTTGTGAAAGATTTTTGTGGTCTATGTGGAGGATGAAGATGAATGGTAAGTGATTGCGTTATGGTTTCCGTGATGTAGATACAATTTTAAATAATTCAATTGAAAAATACTGTAGTAGTTTCTTTTGGGGTTTCAATATAGAAGAATCTGTGTGTATAGGAGCTTTTGCGGATGGCTCTTTTTTTGGATTCTTTTTTTGTTTGTAAATAAAAAAAGAAACACTCAAAATATAGTTTCGAGTTGTAGTTTTCAAATATACTTCTTTTTAGTATTACCAGTTGTTTGTGAATAAATAAGCGTAAATAGTCGTATGCACATGGGGATATAAAGCGGACACATCTCTTATGCTTCAATATTGTCTATAAAATTCGATATTTTACACAGGCTGACCCGATTTCACTCGAAAATGGATTTTTATGACACGGGAGTATTGGAATTCTAAAAAGAGTTACGTTTCCGTTTCGAAACGTCCAAATAGCCGCGTGTAGAAATTGAATAAAATATTATTCCAATTGATTTTACATTTTTTTACTTTTGTTCGGAGTGTTGGTAATACTTTGTTTCAGCTATATTTAAATTATATATAAAAATATTATAGTTACCGCGCATTATTGGACATAAAACCATTTTTCAATGATATATTTATGCTAAATACGGTATGGTATTGTAGTATCTTTTTAGTAATTCTTTGGTTTCAGATATTCGATTGT
Source organism: Torymus tubicola (assembly GCA_035583055.1). Lineage (NCBI taxonomy): Eukaryota > Metazoa > Arthropoda > Insecta > Hymenoptera > Torymidae > Torymus > Torymus tubicola. The sequence goes on from JAWWEQ010016174.1 coordinate 20,271, forward strand.
AAAAAATTCAATATTCAAATACTCAAACTAAAATATAGAGACAAACCCTTCTGAATTTTAAAACATTTTTCTAGTGCGATATATTCTTGCGTATTATTCAAAAAGTGGTTTGTTTTTTTTTATCAAGTAGATTTTAATAAAAATCATCAACTCGCATCGATATCCTGTACAGCTTTAATTATAAAATTTCTCAATAAATCTCCCTCTCTTAACTTTTGAAAAATCCATGCCACTTGCACTTTCAGCTTTTGATATATACACATATAGAACCACCGAACACAGTTCACAACCCCTCGCAACGACCTAATTAACGCGATAATCGGGCTCCTCCTCGTCGTCATATAAACAAAATACAAGGCGTCGAGACAAAACGATCAGTATACGGTAGTACGAGGCCGATCGAGCGCTTGCAATCAAGACGCCTGCATCTGACGTGCTGCGTAATTAAGGGTATAGGCAAGCGTCCTTACGGGTAAAGAGAGAGAGAGAGAGAGAGAGAGAGAGAGAGAGAGAGAACGACGTGGGGATGCTTCACAGGACAAAGAGGAAGCTTGGTGTTGTGGTTTTCTACGTTTTGCGTATAGAAGTAGGGTGGCGGGTGGATATGTGTGGTTTGGTGAACAAGGATTTTTTTTTGATTTTTTAATGTTTACATAGTTTGTAAGTACTCTAAAAGAATAACTTATAAAATAAATGTTAGAATGTTGAAAATAAGGTGACTTTGGATTTCGGACTTTGTGGTAAATTAATTTTTTTAAGGGTTCTAAGATTTGCTATACTTTCCAGACGAAGTTTGAGTTGACGTTTTTTAAAACTATAATATATCTTAGCGATTTATGTTTCTTATCTTTTAAAAATTATGATGATATGATCTAATAAAAACTTTGTTGAAAATGACGACAAAACATTAATTTATATTAAGTTTTTAAAAGTTCAAAGATCAGGGAAAATTATAACTAATAAAACTATTCTTTTTTTATATCTTTTATATATCAGAAAACTTTTTTTTTATACATACCATCGCCCAGCTTATTAACTATCCGAGTTAGTTTTTAATTAGTCTATTAACTTTACGCTTTGAAAATTAGAGATTTAATTACATTCTGTTCGAAGATTGCACTAGAAGAGGTTCGCCATCACAAAAGTGTATTTACAACTCACATAACGGTTTATATATAGCGAACAAATTAGCCAGGCACTTATAAAAAAATAACTCAGGTAAAAGAGAAAAAAAGGTTAAAACTCTTGATGAGAATTCGTTTAATTAGAGACGTCTATTAAAATGAAAGTATAATGGGAGAACCTCGAGATCAATAGTCGGACGCTTCTATAAATGAAAGGGTCGTAGCATATCGCCGCGTCGCTGTCCCCTGCCGGGTGTACCATCGTTTCAATTATTAATTATTATTTCCTTAGCTTATATACACAAGCAAGCAATTATTGATGAAAAGTGGAATCAGAAAAACAGCCAAAGAGTTAGAAAATTAACTTTTCGTTTAAATTAAAAGACGCTATCGCGTATATAATTCGACCAGGCTAATATATACCCGAACCTTTTAGCGTATTTCATTCTGCAATGTCATTAAAACCCTCGTAAAACTATATATTCACGAAATTTCATTATCTCTTTTTTGCGGAAAATTGCTGCTTAGTTTCTCATTAAAAAAAAGCTCGTATTCACACGTGGATATATAGTTTGAAAAGCCATTCGATCTTTATATACTCAATTTAAAAACGCTGACGGACTTTATCCCAATTTACTTTCCATCCAATCGGCCGCATTATCGACACACACATGCACACGCAGCGACGAGAGTTAAAGCGAATTTTTACGCTAACGCGATATTTTTTCCTTGAATTCATATAAAGTCGCCACATAGTCAATGCAATCAGATTATCATAATATTTCAATAAAGTGCCTTTAGGCAGAGGCCGAGTGTATAAGATTTTATCGCGCATACTTGCCGTGGCAAATCGATTTAAAATTTTATTGAGTTCGCCCAGCGTTCGAGTTTAATTGAAATCTTTGTATTTTTTATTACTACGGTCGCGCGGCTTGACTGTAAAAATTCGTATCGACAGTTATAACTTCATCGAGTCTTTCATTGTCGGCCTTTGATATCGTAATGGGGATCGAATATGATTTTTTAAATATTTTTTTTTGGGGTTTTCAAACGATTCAATTTTTCAGCTAATAATAACAATTGGTGATGGTAAAATGCACATATATGTATTTCAGCATCGGTATTACTTTTTTAATCAATTGGTTTTGACGATACAAGAAAGATTTTTGACGTAAATGTCGAAAGTTTTTCTTCAATGATATGCATAATAATAGTTAATAAATTTTTCTGTAAATTTTTAATGTATTTTCTTATTTACAATATAAGAAAAATATTAGTATAACAAAAATTATAACATCAAACTAATTTATTAAAACTTTTTCATTTTTTAACTGAAATATAAAATATAAAACGATAAAATAAATGAAACTAAAATTAAGAAAAATACATTTAATGTGCGTATTTTTCTCTTAATACAATGATATATTCGCTCGAAATAATAAATAACAATTGCAAATAACGCACATGAATCCACAGCATTTAGTCCTCTCGAATGAAACATGCGAGTTGCACGCGGTAATTTTTTAATTCCAAAAAAATTCACTGCACTGCAAAATGACGATAAAGTTGTACCTCGTACCAAAAAAAATAAAAAGAAAAAAGTTATATACCATCTGATAAATAAAACTTTTTGTCCAAAAATAATTTAGCTCCGATAAAAATGACAAAACGTTTAATTAAAACGACTGGATGGACGTACAAGAAAAAAGTAGCGAAAAAATATTTCGCCTATACAACTCGCCCCGGGGTGCGTACATATATGGGAGACGAGATGCGGCCATGAAACTCGTGCGAGCGCGTTTTACACAAAGTCGCTTTTCATATTTTCCGGTAGTAAAACGGTCCTTTCTAAAATATTTACAAAATAATAAAACGTGTCGCTGTAGCATGTATATAGTGCGCGGCAAAAAATGCGCCGAAGACAGAATAAAACGTGCGATTGTCCGATGAATTTTACAAAAATGTCAGGCTGTAAATTATATATCGTTGAATAATATGCCACATGTGCGAGGATGAAAAGATATTATAAATTTATAAAATATTTGCCCACTGGATATTTACTTTTACCTCGCTTTTATATTAATAGAGGTTATTATAACAAGAAATATTTACTGCGTATATTTAAAAGAATGACATACATGCTCAATTTTTTAAAACACTCGTGCCCCAACAATCTCCAAACTCGCTTAACCGCTATTAATATAATTGCACCCATATCCTGCAGCACTTTAATACTACAACTGTTGGGGTCGTTTCGAAATAATCGACATTGAACTTTTAAATGCGATTGTCGTGTTCATTATATATAAAGGAGATAAATTATGCTCGGTAAACGAAAACTTTCTCCGCGTCGCAGCATTGAAACCTATACTCTTCTCTCTCGACGTTGAACTTTAGACCAAGCTCCACGCCATTCAGCAGTGAGAGGCACCGGATGTAAACGTGGAGAACAAAGTGTCGAGCGTCCTGCATGACACAAAGCCGCGCCGTCGAGCGTCAACTTCGATCCAGTTTCGGGGTAGCGAGTTGAAACCCATATAGAACCCGTTGGGTTTTCACGGATCGCGAAGCTCGAACCACCGACACTATGGAGAAGGTTATTTGTTAATTTGTCTTTGGCCGAGAACCGACAGAGGGTCGCTTGGTATTTCTCCCTGTGGACGTATATATATATATATATATATATATATATGGAGATAGAGAGTGGGATGCCGGAATTGGGCGAAGGGTGAAATTTGAATTGAACGAAGCGAAGTTGGGTTGAATCGAGACGATTTTAGGGAAGGATATGTGTGTGTGTGTGTGGAGGTCATCAGTTGCAAGTGCGTTGCGAAACGTAGAAGGATTTTTTGAGGTTTTTTTTTAGATTTTAATGTACTTTGCTATAGATAATAGAATAGAATAGAATAGAAATAGCCTTTATTTTGTAAATTTACAAAAATAATTGAGTAGACGATTAAAGGAATCTTAATTGCCTATACTTTGAAACAATAGAAATAATAAGAAACATTGTTTCTGAGAAAACATATTAATGTTGAAGTTCCTTAGTCCATTTAATGGTAGGTAATCCTATAGGAATGGTAAAAACTATTTACTCAAAAAAACTTTTGTAATTATGTTAACCCTTTGGTCAATAACTGCACAAAATACAAAGAAGTTAAGTTCTGTCTTATTAAAAGTTACAACAAAGTTAAGATATTGAAAATGCAATATCTCTGCGTAAAGTGGGTTGGGTTTAGAAAACTTTATTTTGTTTTTTTTTGTTTTTTTAAAAATAATGTTTTTGTCTTATAAAGTGCTTCAAAATATAAATAAATAAATCTAGTTTTTTCGGGAAAATTCTTCGATATTAAAATCTAAAGGTATACGATTACCTTGATAAAACAATTAAAGATAAAAAAAAAAGAAAAATATAGAATCGTAACTTAAAATATTCTAACATTATTGCTGTTTTACATTATTTCTCGAAAGACATTAATCCTGAAATATCAATTAACATTTTTAAATTCTAACGCGTTCTAAAATTTTAGATGCTCAGTAAAAAATATGGATTAAAAAAAAAAAGAAAGAATGCAAATACTATTTCACCTAGTTTTCCTATAGTTTTTGCATATATACTCTTCGGCACGATATCGCAGCGAGTATCCTCGAGTATTTCAGGATAATCCAGCGAAAAATCACCACGAAAATATTTTCGCGAATATACAGGCCGGTTCTCTAATTGAAAACGCGCACCGTACGCCAATCTATTTTCCTTGGCTAGAATAACGGCAAACGCCGCAGTAGTAGTACGACGAAAAAATTCAGCCAATACGTGATGTGGCCCCTCGGGAAATTCGTAAAATGACGGGGAATAAAGAGAGAGAGAGAGAGAGAAGGTCGAAAGTCGAATTAAAATTTATAATTCTTTTCTAAATTTTGATCAGTTATGATAGAGTTGACCATAGGAACATATGCGTTCATTTGCATTTTCGTCACTTCTTTGAAAAGTGGTACGCGTTGGGAGTATTTTGACGAGGGTTGGGGGATTTAAAAATACGAAGACAATTTTGTTGCTATTTTTGGTCAGCTGGTTGTGTGAAGCCATTTTCGTTTCGGTATTCATGATTAAAAATATCTGCGGATTTTCCGTTAGTGATAATTTTATGTCCAATTCCGTTTTGAAAAAATTGGTATATTATATAAATTATATTTTTAATTATTCTTTACATCAAATAGAATTATTTATAGTGACAATGTTATAATATAGGGAAAAAAATTATTTGGAACCATTAATCGTTGCATTTATACGGTATTTGGCAGTGATAATGCAAATTTTGAGTGATTATTTTACTTCTTTTGTCGTTGATATTATAATTCTTTTTAAAAAATTAAATTAACTAATTTTAGTTTTGAAAAGGACTTGTTATTTATGTTAGATATCATTAGTTATTGACCATTTCAACAGAATTCTTATAAGGTTTTGTATTAAAAGACTTATTTTCAAAAATATTTGTTCCTTAGTTTTATTGTTGATTGTTTAAGCCACCTTAATTTTTCGTTACTCACAGATCGATGAATTAAAATGATTGCTTTACCGACGATATACCTTCAAAGAAAACCAACGAAATTTTAAAATAATAGAGAAATAAAATTTCATCTTTATCAATTCTGATAACCTCTGATACGGAAAAATTAAACAGTTTCTACTTACGAATAAATTACCAACGCGCGTACATGTATCTCGTATATGAGCAGTCAATTTATATTTATATTATCGTTGCAACGTTCATCACCTTCCTATACTTTCAACAGCGTTGTATTTCGCGTCGAGTGACAAAACATCTGCTCTTTATTTCTTCCTATGCGCGTCGGACGAAATAATGACAAAAGAGAGAGAGAGAGAGAGAGGAAGATGAAAAGCAGAAGGGAAAAAACAGAGTTTTACGACGCGCACTCGTTTCGGTTTTGGCTCGCGAATTTTTCAATAAATAGGTGGCGTCGTCGTGAAGTGAGAGAGAGAGAGACACACAAATAGGAAGAATGAAAGACCACTTTTGACGATTGAGGGAGATAGACAGACTGGTTGGTTTGCAGAGGTGTTGTGGGAAAAATGTTTTTTTTTCTATTTTTGTCGTTTTTGGCAGGGTAAAAGAATTTTTGGAAATGAATTGTTGGTTTACGGGTGAATATACTCGGATTAAATAGAATTTTTGCTTATTTATCAAGTAGTGTTATCATCTGAACTATGAAAAAGTGTGAATTTTATTATATAAACAAAAGATAAAGAAGTCAACAAAAATTATAAGTATTTACTCTCGTAAAATTTATCTTAACATTTCTGAGAATTAAAAGAGTTAGTCAATATATTATGGTATTAATTTTCAAGCATTATTAAATATTTATAAACGCGATTTGAAAACATATCTATTGTGATTTATTGATAAAGTTATGTGTTTGACCTCTTTCTGAGATACAAACATTTATTTTGTTTAGGTAAAGGAAAAAGGATATAAACAAAGAGGAAATAAAAATAAAAGTATTTTTTAATGATTATATAAAAATATATTTCTTTTGCATGTATAATAAACCTTTTGAGATAGGCATATTGTTTCGATATAATACAATTAAGTACATCTAAATTTTTGTACGAATACATTTAATTTATACCTATTACTTTGGTGTTTGCACACAATTTTTAAAAAATTCTGGTGATATCAGCGATAGTTGAAAACGAATAGTTTATTTAATGAGTTTAATGTTAATATGGTGATGTTTAGGTATAAATAATAACTTATATGTACAATTATGAAAACGATTGTATAAGGTTATTGTGATCAGTCAACGTGGCTTAAGATTTTTTCAAAATTTGTTTAATCATTAAGTTTTAAGATTAAAGAATTCATTTTCAATATTTTTCCATTTCCAAATATTTTTAATCAAAAAGAAAAATAACTTAAAAAACTGTTTAAATAAAACGTAAAAAAATTGGCAAGTAAAAAAATACTTGATTAAAAATGCCAGGTAAAAAAAACTGATTTTAAAGTAATTTTATGCAAATAAAGTAAGTACAAAATTATTGCTTGTGTCTTAAACGTATCGAAGACACGTGATTTGAAAAGCCACCGGCTAATAAAGTCCAGACTAGAATAGGTATGCAGTCTTGGAGCGACAACATGATTCTCATATATTTATATCAAAGTCATATCATATAAGATATCGCAGTTTGTGTTAATAGACTGTCCACAACGTCCCTAAAATTTTCATATGTATAATAAACGTCCAGACAATTTAAATTATTTACTAGGAACACAATTGGTATAAACGTTCGCGATAAAGCATTTTAATTTTTCGTTTTTCGACATTTTCTATCAATGCCCTACACTATTCGAATAGTGTATAATGCTTATATCACGGTGCAGTTTGTCTTGTATTAATCACATTTTCCGGATTTTCGTCAACCTTATGTTCAAGCTTCTTGTACCAATCCTTGAAGAACCTGAACTCATCTATATTTGCGGCAGTTAATAGATTTGTAACATCCGTAATCGATAAATGTCGCAAGACTTTTAAGGCACAATGGTACGGAAAGTCTTTTTTGCTTACCAGACACAAGGCATCGCAGCCCCGAAGTCTAGCATATTGCCGCATTGAAAGTTTCTTTGCAAGTAGAAGAAGATTTGAGTAGATGGGAAACTCTTCAACGTACTCTTCCATATCGATGTGCATGTACTCTGGCTTCTTCTTATTCACATTGACAATTTTCTTTAAATAAGTGTACACCGATGCACTACTGCTGAGTTTCAGTTGTGTCATATACTCGATCTCATCCTCACACATAGCCCTGAATTCTAGCCGTTTGTTGTCCAATACGTTGTTAATGTACCTTCGGTTGCGTTTACATATATACATCTTGGCTGCTCTAAGCTTTTCCAAGTGCTGCAACATTTGCTGTACGTTTGCCTCTATAGCTTTTCTATGCTTGGCTAAAGATGTGATCCTGTCTGGTTGAATTGTCATAGTTAAGTTCACTGGTGTCATATCTTTGTCATCGCCTGCGTTCACGTCGGCTCCCTCGTTAATAAGCTCCTCGACAATTTTATCGGCGCTATGTGCAACTGCAATGTGCAATGGTGTCTTTTTGTTGGAGTCCTTTGCATTGACATTCATGTCGACTTTCAATAATCTCTGAACGATTTCTACGCAATCGTTGCTTTTGGCGAGCAAATGCAAGACTGTTGTACCGTCATAGGCTGCAAGACGTGGATTGGCGTCGTGGTCTAGTAAGAGATCAATCAGTTGTTTAGATTCTTTTATTCGAAGATCTCTAGTCACTAAAATCAACGGTGTCACGCCGTTATCGTTTGGATCGCGTCCGTTTGGTTTAACACCGTGTTTCAGAAGCAACTTCCATCTTCGCAAAACGTCTGATTTGTCATTTTTATACACCTCGTGCAGCAGTGTTGGGTAAGCCTTTGACATTGTTATCTTGAGAATACTCTCTTCTGCACTCAGAGCGGCCATATACAAAGCATTATTACCGTCACTGTCCACTTCCATTATATCTGCACCACGGGTCACCAATAATCTTGCAATTTCGACTTGATTATTCTTGAACGCGTGATGTATCAGCATGTCACCTTTTTCATTCCTGGCATGCAGCAGTGGATAACCCTTGTTGATTAACAAATCCATCATATCAAAGAAACCATAGTCTATAGCTAGGAAAGCAGTGTCAACAGCGAGTTTATCGTCAAATTCAAATCCATGGCTTACGAACAGTTCGTACATTCTTCCTGGAAGTCCGTCTATGAGCACAGCCATACAAAAAGCTTTTCTATTGTATTTGCAGGTGGTGTCACTATTGTGATCAAGTATTAATTCAACAATATCCCTACACCGATTGTCAACTGCCACCATTAACGCTGTCTGATCCCTTTTATCCACGAATTTAACGTCAAGGCCACTCTTCAGCAATAATTTTGTCATTTCGAAGTCGTCATTTTTAGCAGCTTCGTGCAGTAATGATTTGTTTTGGTTTAGGGTAGATTTTTTCTCGATCAGGAGGTTCACGATGTCCAGATGTCCTCTACAAATCGCAATGTCAAGCGGCGTTTCATCGTCCTCATTCCTAGCATCTACGCAAGCTCCGTATTCGATGAGTAACCTTGCCGCTTGGCAATTATTATGAACAGCGGCTGCATGTAACGGTGTGCTGTTTCTCATTGCTCTCTGGTCATAGATCCACTCGCCAGTCTCGTTTGCGTTGCAGCCTCGAGACAAAAATGATTTCAGGATATCGCTGTCTTCGGCTTTGCACGCATAAAGGTACGGTGTCACGCGATTGAGATTATCCAAAGGTTTGTCAGGGCTTGCACCTTGTCTAAGTAGGTACTCGACCATGGCTGCTCGCTCCATTACGACAGCATAATGCAAAGGTGACATTTGGTGATCATCAACGATATCTATATCAAATCCAAGCTTCACCAGTAGCGCTAGCACTTTCATCTGATTTTGTTCTACAGCCAAGTGCATTAGCGTTACGCGGTAAATGCGATCGCGACCGTAGTACCAACATTTGTGGTTTTTTAAAAGTGTGTTTAGTACGACTCTGGCGTTTCCTTCATTTAGAGCATCCCTAAAAACCTTCCAACCACTGACACCGTCGACGTTTGTGAATTCAAGGTGCAAGGTGACGTCCCAGTCGTTATTCTGCCACTGGCTGAGATCTGTGTGTGTCCCATTGCCGCGAACTTTCTGTAGATTACAGAGAACCTGGAATAAAGAAGGTTTTTAACGTTAAAAATACCGTGAATATATATAAATGTGCTTGAAATATTATTTAAGAATAATAGAAAGTTTTGCATTGATAGTATCTATCATATTAATTACTTATTATCCATTTATATGAGTGTATAAACATTATAAGAAAGGAGTGTAATTCTATATATTTAAAAATGTCATTATTTTAGAAGACATGGCTGATTTTTATCAAATATCGCATACTAAAAATTATAAAATTAATGCTAAAATAAAATGAGCCTTTTGTTATTCCTAGAATTAGCTATTTCGTGCAAATTAATTTTATCTTATTTATGTCCTTGATTTTTATGCAAATTTTAAAGTCATTTTATCATCAACACGTTTATGTAAAAGTACAAAATTTTCATATCATAATAGCGAATATTTCAGTTTCAGTCATGAAAATATGGTGATACGATTTAAAAGTCATGACTAAAGATATTGCTTTATTACCTTTTTAAAAATAAATTAGTTTCGTGCATTATCATTTTGTATAAAATTTCTATTCTACTTCAATAACACAATAAGTTTTGTAAATACAATTAAGTTGGACATATTTCCTTTTCTTAATTAGTTGTTATGTTAAAAAGTTAAAAAGCTTTTAAAAAATCATGATGTCATTTAGCATTGAAGCAGCATGTCTACATAGCCATCTAAAAACTTGAACGGCCATATAAGCATTGAAATGCTGTCACGATTGGAGGAAGACTGTGCCCAAGTTATTAAAAAAAAAATCACGAAAACGTCCCAAGCACTACTATGAATTTTCTTTATTTTCCCACTCAACCGCGTTGCCCATAAATACAATCGTCATTAGCCACACACACACACATCACACTCATCACGTCAGTTCAGCAAGGTAAACATCGCTGGCTCCGCTCAGTTAAATTACGCAACAAACATCGCCTTGCTATACCTTGTCGCACATATACACACAGTCCAATCCGATATATAGGAGCAACGCACATGGCTCGTGTCTCGGAAAAATATTGATTACCTCACACATGCGCGCGCGCGCGCATACGTTGCCAAAATCAGCTGTTCGTCATGTGCTGCAAATCGTTCTCACCCACTATATATATATATATATATATACACTCTACGCCTACCATATCTATCTCGTGATCTAATAATAATATAAATACTCGATATATAGGATATACACTTTCTTACCATCAACAAGTTGTGTAGGCTATCCCAAGCCACGCGACATCTCGCCTCGCACATCCAGGTCATATTGTTTGTGTATCTCTCTCGTTTACTTCTGTAAACTTTACTTCACACGGTATACTCCTTAATACACTGGAGGTATGCCGTTATTATATAACTATGTATACACGTCGAAGAAAATCGACACTCTTCTTCGGAAAAAAAATATATATATTTATATATATATATATATGATACGAATGCCGTATACGTTGTTAGAGAGAGAGAGAGAGAGAGAGGGACGCGCTCCGAAATAAAAATGGAGTCGTGCGTCGTAGAATGTATATAGTGGAGGGGCAGACACAACCGTCTGCATGCGGCGGCGGCAGAGCGGCGACTGCGCTATACCAGTATACTGTAGTCGCTTGGCAACAAGGCGCATGCGTATTAGGTATATACACACTGAAGAATGCTAGCGGCGTGTGTGAGAGAGAGAGAGAGAGAGAGAGAGAGAGAGGGACAGGCAACGTGTTGACTTGTGTATATACCTGCGTGTAGAGTGTATACAATGATGATGATTCGCCTCATGCGAGCTGATTGTTTACTAAAATTACTGGATGATATAACATATACCATGGGAATAGGTATTCGACTTACAGGCAGCGCTATATTGGCAACTGATTTCGGAACTTTATAGGTTGTGGGTCAGCCGTCAGAACCATCAAAATACATGATAAAAATAAGAAATTACGTAACAGAAAGTCCTAAAGGGTATACAGTTTGTTAAAATATTATAATAAGTATTTATTAAAAGGGTCTAATTTTAAAACTTAAAAAACTTTTCAACAGTATTTTGTGCGTTTCAAATTTTGGGGAAACAATGTAAATAACTTACACTAGGTATAATACCTTACATTGTAATGTTTGGTATACCCATAGTCTAAGCTTCTAAAAATGAACTCTAGAAGGGCGCTACCTGTAACAAGGCGAATAGGTTGCGGTACCTGTAGGTGCTGTACCGGTAAGTTGGGTAAGGGATGAATCTATGACCATATATCTAGATTGGGACTGATGTAAAGTATTCTTTTAAAGATCCTTTTAGAAATACTTTCTACTATATCCTTAGTCAAATAATATAAAATTAAAATGCTTTTCTTTGATAATTAAAAACAATGATAGTTAAAAGTTGATAATTAAAATAGCATTCCAAATTTTACCAACAGTTATTACTATTATTATTATTATTATTATTATTATTATTATTATTATTATATTATTATTTAAATAATAATGACTTACCGATGTATTTTAGAGATCAGCATTTTCATCTTATATGCTGTCAACAAATATTTGAATTTGTTAAAATTAATACGTATACCTTCGCTTGATCAATACGGGCATCGCATTACTCGAGTGCGGGAACTTGCAAAGCGCCATAGCAACGCAACAAAGGTTTGAACGTACGATACCAGATCCCGTTTGTATTATTGCAATTGCAATTTTTAATAACTTGAAAGGGAGAAAAAATTACGTAAAATCATTAGTAACGTTTAATAAAAAATCCATAATATTTTCTTTGAATGTATTCGGATTTTCGATAATATTTTGTGTATCAATATATTTGTATATAACAACATTTTTAATATTTTTTATCATTCGATGTTATAGAAATTTTTTTTATCAAGTCGTTACAAATAAATATTATTGACGCAACGATGTTATATTTTACGCATCGTTACACTGCAAGTTTTTCGTGCCAATGCCTATATAACGCGTTAACAAGCAATTTTCTACGTTTTCATCCTTTGGCGCGTTTCTCACGATGCCAACTTATATACTTCGTATAAGCATCACTTTTCATCTCGTCGCTATGTGAATGCGGACTTATATACACATTACAAAAATATACGTATATATATGCATCAGTCGACCGCCTCGTTTCTAGCGAAGACGAACCCTATTATATAGACGTATACGACTTTTCCCTGTTTTTATTGCTCTAATTGCAATGCACGCATATTCATGTTAGGCTTATTTACGTCTGTTACTGTAACATGTATGTATATATGCGTCTGCGGCGAGTGCAATTGACGTCTGAAATTCAAACTGCTTGTTTGCGACTATATAATCGAATGCGGCTTTTGTTAAGAAATTTAATACAGGCTCTTGGTGTATGTGTAGATTAGTTGAATTGCTTTTTTAGTACTGTAAAATATCATGTACCCTGTGAAGTAAGACATTTTAATTTTGCATGAGCAAATAAATTGGATTGATGGGTAAGAGGAAAAATTCCGTATATTATTGGTATGATTTTCAAACTTGATTTCTTTTTCTGCACTAGCAAAATGGAAAACGAGCGAACACTTGTATATGAAAAAATATACATCAATTCGTTGGCACTTTACTTCTTCAAATTGTAATAAGTTTTAGAATAGTAGAAGAATTTGATACACAGAAAGAAATTTATTAGTGAACCTGACTATTTTTTATAAGAAAATTTACTATTTTTATAATAGAACTCGGACACATAACTGCTGCAAAAATAATGAAAACTACTGTTTCAAGTATAAAAATGTGCTGCAATAACAATAAAAATTAATATTTAAAAAGTAAAATTTTCTATAAAAATCTTAAAATTATAATATTGAAAAGAGTAAAAATCACCCAGCGCTTCTATAAAAATAGTAAACTTTCATATAAAAACAGAAAAAGTTTACTGATAAATTGTTCATCACTACAACGTTGGCATTCTCAACAATCTTTTAAAACAAATCAAGTCGTATACAAATATCTTTCGAAGTTAAAAATCCCCACAACAACCTATTAATTCTTCATCCAATATACACGCAAATGTCCATCATGTAAAATCAATCATAAATAAGCAAACGAATTTCTCATCGACACACTTACAATCGTTCACGTGGTTCGCAACTTTTGATTTGTCCTTTTCCATGTGATATGTCGTACTCCCTTATATACGAATTCGTTAACCTTACGTCGCCTTCGTGCTGCCTCCCGTTAGCTGTAATTCGTATCGACGGCTACGATTCGCGCTCTACCCTTCAGACGGATTAACTCGTATATATGCGTAGGTATACCTGTGACGGAAGAGTTTAATATTCTTGTTTCTGCAGGGAACAAAAAGTTCGAAATGATTAGAATTGTCTTTAGGATTTTGTAAAATATTCATAGTGTTAAGTGATAAATTAACTACACTGTAAGAAAACTTCCATATATATAGATATACAATGTGTACATTTGGAAACTCAAAATGTAAACACAGT
>JAWWEQ010016195.1:0-34016 GCA_035583055.1 Torymus tubicola
TATATATATTCACATACGCTGTGTATAGACTCATTAACATTATTGTATAGGATAATATAATTGAGGGGAAACTTTGGTTCGATGCAAATAATAAAGACTTTCTATTATGAGTGTAAACATATTTTCAAAGCCATTTCATTTTCCTTAAACGCAACTATAATAATAGAATATATGCCTGTGTGTGTGTGTGTTATTAGCATTTAATGTTTCGCCTTGGCTTCGAAAAAAAGAAAAGAGATTTACAAACACTTTCGCGGACATGCATAAATTAACGTCTACAAAATCATCATGAAACTCTGTATGTAATATAGGTAACATACGGCCTACAACTCTCCTATTCTATCATACACACAAAACTTACAGCGAACCTAAATAATACATACACACTCGTTAAAATCAAGTGTGATCAGAGACAGTATACTACCCCAGATTATATTTCCACGACGAAAAAAAGTATGCTACTGCAAGTTAACCGTCTCGAACTGAAAACTGTCTGCTCAGGAGGAATTCAAGTACATTTAGAACGTAGCACACACACACATATACGTGCAAAGTGTGGGAACGCAGCGAAACCGAGACTTCAGTGTATATATATATATATATATATACACCTTCTCGGTACGGTAGCAAAGTTGCAACACACGCGCGCGTAATTACTACAAGAGCGCATGAAAAATCGCGCGCGCGCGCGCAGTTTACGAACAAAAAGATCGCGTTTCGAGGTCCGTCTCTCTCTCTCTCTCTTTTTTTCTCTTTCTCGAAAACGAAGCAACGAAAATATACATGTGTATGTATACGGGTATTCCTCAAGGTTACCTCTTCTTCTTTTTTTATCGTTTGAAAAGAGAGTCAAAACATACTTATATATATATATATATATATATATATATATGAGGACGATAAAAATTTTCACGTGACAATTGTTTCCGTTGTTTTGAGACGCGCGTGCGCGTGTGTGTGTGTGTGTGCATCACAAGTGGAAATATTATATATGGTTATGCTTTGTGCGCGTGGTGAGAACGATCTGCTGCGGGTAATAGTAAACCCGACGAGAGAGGAGAAGATTATGTCACCAAGTGAGACGCAAGCGCGACGCCGCGTGGCGATCGCGAATTCTTTTATAGTATATAGTGCGGTATAGAGTGTTTATGGTACGTATGTGTATTATATACGACGACCTTCGCCTC
The DNA here is from genome assembly GCA_035583055.1 of Torymus tubicola. Lineage (NCBI taxonomy): Eukaryota > Metazoa > Arthropoda > Insecta > Hymenoptera > Torymidae > Torymus > Torymus tubicola. The sequence continues at coordinate 1,188 of JAWWEQ010016195.1, forward strand.
GTTTAGATATATAACCGCGAACTATCTAATTTTAGATGTTATATTATACGCCGCGAGGATATTTAATTTAATATGTGTCTGTATTGTTTTTTTATTACAGGCTAATTATTGTTTTTTTTTATGGTAGCTTATTTTTAAGGTTTCGTGTATACACGTGTGTTAAAAGGTTATATATATACAATGGAGGCATTGAAAATACAAAAGAATTTTCTCATCCAATGAAAGAAGTCACGTGAAATTTCAAAGGGAAAACGGTTGAATTCCGCGCGCTTTTCTATCACTATCTACACGTGTATATATGCAGGTATACCAATAGTAAAATTAAATCCTGTCAGCAAAGAGAGATACAAAATCTAGTTGCTGCTCTAACTGTTTCCTGGGTAAGATGCTTTAATAAAATTATACACGAAATTAGGGAACTGCGACGCGTTAAAAACACTTTTAAAATAAATTACCGTGGTCCCCTTAAAAAAAAAACCCTCGCATGCTGTATATAACAAGCGTACCGGTATAGCTGTACACATGAACCCTCCGCCTGAAATATTACGGGGGAGGGAATGGGAAGGGGTGGAAAAAATTTCAATGCAATTTTTCCGGCTCGCGCGTCATTAAAAGCGCACGTTTGCGCATTCGCTCGTTTCTCCTCCTCTCTTTCTTTTTTTATCACCTTTATATATTTACTTTTCCGTCCTCGCAATGTACAGCGAACGCATATACCATATACATACACACATATATATATAGATAAATGTATAAATGTAAATGTAAATGCACTGCGCCGCGTCTAATTATCGGGGTCGAGTTTTTTCCTCCTCCTCCTCCCGCCCTCGAGTCCTTTTTGTCGATGGAAATGCATATACGTACACACATACATATATATATATTTTCCATGTCTGATTATTTATTCCGTGCTGTCGGGTGGCAAAGGATGTATATGTATATATATATAATAACGAAGCTGACGCTTACGCGTTTTTCCATTTGTCTCGAGCAAGGCGTAGAAACGCGCGACGACGCGAAGGCATGTAAGGATTTTCCTTTTGGTTGGATGAGTCGCGTATACGTCGCGTGAAAACGGGTGAACGTTCGTTAGCTCACATTTTCTCTTTACCTTGTTTCCGCACTGTCTCTCGCGTTCTCCCCCACTTTCTCTCGCACTCTAGGCTACTTAATTTAATCGCGGTAAGTTTTATTAATTCTGTTGTATAATAAGAAGATATATATATAGAGAGAGTAAAAGAAGCGCGTGGCGGTAGTGTACGCGAGTGCATGAAAATTTTTAAGGCTTTAAATCTAAACCGTATATATGTTGTTATACGTCTTTATCATATATTATACGAGATCGCGTATGTGTATGTATGTATAATTACATAATTTATGCGCACGCGCGAGTGATTTTAAAGAGATTTTTAGGATGATTTCGTAAGGAACGAGCGCGTATATAAGACTATACAAAAACAACCTTCCAACTGAGCATATCTATGTACATATCGCATATATATCCATATTTATATATAATTTCAAAGCGCGCTTCTCCGCGCGTAACAAAGTATTACCTTATCACTCATATCCAGCCGCGCGCAAGCAGACATCCAATTATTGTACCTTACCGAGCTCTCGAATAATGTATGGTTAACGCTCTCGCATAAAATTAATGTTTTTCTTTTTTTTCGTCGCGGTTAATACTATAAAATAAGAATCTTGGATTACGCAAAACCTCGTATATATGTGTGTGTGTATATATAACAGCGAAAATATCTTTCTTATTTCTGATATACATTATTCGCGAATAATGCCGTATTATAAACGCGCGTGGGCGGGGAAGGGGGGATGAAAAAGTGTCGGGATTTCGATTAGCCGTGAGAGAAAAAGAGAGGAAGAATCTATCCATCGACGGCTAATGGAGCTGCGTAATAGTCCATGCATTTCAATCGGGGTTTCCGTCACGGTAAGAGAGAGAGAGTGAGAGAGTGCGCGGAATAACGAGATACGCGCGCGTAGAGGAGGAAAAAGAGAAGCTACCACCGCTGATGGGACGAAGAGGAAAGACGAGAGATATATACGACGATGCGCGTCTTTGAAGTAAGAGAACCTTTTTTTTCTGTCGACGTCGTCGTCCGTAAGGTGGAAGGCTAATTTCACGTAAAATATATATATATATATATATAGAGGAAGATGTTCCAGTGATTTGTCATGCAAATGGGATGAGGTTTCTTTTTTATATGCAGGAGGGGTGCCGAATTAAATAAATTTCACGTCAGTGAGAGTATAATATATAGGAGCGGGAAAAATTAAAGCAGCCCCCGAGTTAATTGAAAAAATTCATTCGTTTGGTACGTAAAGTCCTTTTTATTTTTTTCTTTACCAGTAAGAAACTTCCTTAACTACTTACATATATATATATATATATATAGTGGAAATTACGTAAAGCGCTCTAGATTTTCTAAAGCGTTTCTCTCTCTCTCTCTCTCTCTCTCTCTCTCTCTGCCTAAAATTTAATGCACCCGCAACAAACTTCCTTCCTCTCCTCCTCTTTTCAGCTCTCTCAAAACTTCTACTCCATGCGCAGCTGCTCAAAGAGGACGACGACGACCCAAAAAGGAACGACAATTTTTCCTCCATTGTCCTATACACTAATGTGACAAACTGTTCCAACACACACATGCACGGACGCTCGTCATTCTGAAACGTTCCTATGTCTACTAACTATGTAAACCTTACGAAACTACACACATAGAAGATAACGCAACGATGCAATCCAGACACACACATACTCTCCGTTATAACATCTCAGCCACGTGCGCGCGTCTGCGCATACAGGAATTTTCAAGAGCATCGTCGTCGTAGGTGGGCATTACGCGCGGGAAAGCGTACATATGCACGCGTATATATATATATGAGCGTATAAAGAGTGAGAAAAAAAATGAAGAAGATAAGAATTGTAGCTGGTTTCTGACTCATCGTGCTTGCTATGTACGTTATGTTCCTCCGGTTTCACGGAGATATAGTGAGAAAGAGTCTCTCACTTGAGGATTTTTCTAATGATTTTGTTGTTGTACACGGTATAGACAGCAACTATTTGATTCTTCCACACACGGTGCGGAGTTTTGTGCAATCGAGTTGTGTAAACAACTAGTTTTTAGAGTACCGCATGTGTATGCGTTAATGTGATGTATATATGTGTGTGTGTGTGTGTGTGTATGTATGTGGTGCAAAGCTGGATTGACTGGGTTTGTTATAAGGTTGCAGCGTTGCGGTTAGTTTTGTTGTGTGTATATATATATAGAGCGCAGACCTTAGCGACACGTGAGAGATCTCGTTCTGCCTCGTATTATATATATGTAGTCAAAGTGTAACGCGCTGTTCTCTTTGTAGTATATATACGCACATACAGTTCGTTGAATATATATAAGCATTTCCGAGAAATTACATTATATGCATCAGAGGAAAATGAATTATGAATGACTAATTGATCGATGACTCATCAACATTCGTATCCACTATATATGTCCTGCGCTTTCTCCATTACGTACATATACACAAAATCATTAAAAATTCATATATAAACCACGCAATATTATACAAACAACGCATGAATATAACCAAAAGTCCTAATTTATGCATATAATTCTTATCGCATACCGTGTATATAGGTATGTACAATCTAGGAAAGGATAAAAAGAAGTTCCACTACGTTACGCGCGTTACTCCTGAAAAAAACACTTCTCTCTCTCTTCTCCCCCACTCTTGGAAATTAAATTTCCTCGCAAATTAAAAGCACGCGCACGTATATCTTTCTCTCTTCTCTCCTCTCGTCTCCTCTTTCCTCACACGCAAACAAACTACAACCTCTGTCTCTCTCTGCTACTTAAAAAAAAAAAATCTAATAAAGGCCTCTTCAAGGCGTGCGCGAACATGCAAGGCACGTCGTTCTATAACGCTACAACACACATACAGCATCGTATATATAGTAAAGCAGCAGCAGCAGCACCACGCGAGAATGAACCCGAAAAACTCCTTGGACTAGAAAATGATAAAACTACTCTCAGGTAATTCAGTGTGCGCACTGGTCTCGTGTGTATATATATATATACCTTTTGGCCCGGAATAAAGAGTCACTGCAGCACTCGTCGGATAACAAGACGCGGAAAAGAAGAAGAAGAAGAAGAGGCGACGACGACGACAAGTATATAGTGGTGGTGGTACATATAGTGTGATGAGAGCACACTGCACGATTCTGACGTTAAACAGATACACACATATATCTATACCCATGCGAGGAACGAACGGACACTTGTTGTGTGTATCGTCGAGTATCCTATATATATATATATATATATATACGTCGTCGCACATGTACGGGCATGACATGTGAGTTGGAACAGCGAGAAAGTTTCCCGGGAAAAAGCATGATGCGCTATATGTACAGTGTATAGTAGAGTGTTTTCCGGATGAGACAGACTGTGTGTATATATATATAGTATTATTGCTATTGCTACGAAAGTTTCGCAGGACCAAAAGCTTTTGTTTTACAGTTATAGTACTAGCAATATACCAAACTGAGATTGAACGCATGCGTGGGTATATACGACGCGCAGGCACGCACGCACGCATGCATGTGGAAACTAACCGAGATGGGGCGTGAATCGAGTTTCGGCGATGATGGGATTCCGAATAGATTTTCTTTCTTTTTTTTTTTTATTTTTCACCTCACCGAGCTGTAGAGAGAATATACGAGAGTTTTATCTGCATGCACGCGCATCATGCATACATTCGGAAATCGATTTGTTTCGTTCACATATCTCTCTCTCTCTCTCTCTCTCTCTTCTTCCTCTTTTTCGGCCTGCTGCTGATGCTGCTGATGCATCACGTGGATCATGTATTCGATTGTCGCACCTTTCTATATATATATATATGTACATATCTCTGTGCGAGACGTGTGAAATGCCATAATAATAAAATTATGCACACAATTCAACGATAAAATGCCGCGTATATATATATATAGGTGTACGTTCAACTGCAGCATTTTTCCACTCGCTCGCGTCTCTCGCCTCCTATACTCTACCGCTATTGTAAACGCGTCGTCACCGTCGTTGTCGCCTTTATACTTCTATATATATACATATACTATACCACCTTCGTATATACCTCGGATATTCAATTACCTCCGGCATTCAGAAATTCCGCGAACGCTAGGAAATCATTTTCCCTTCGCGTCGTGTGCAATGCTACCTGTGAAACGACGCATCAAATAGCGTATATATATACATGCTGCATGTGTATATGTATAAATATAGGTATAGGTACGTATATACATGTATACAGGAACACAACAACAGCAGCAACATACACACACACACGCGATCGACACATAATCGACGTATCACGCGTCGGCGAGCAAGTGAAAACGACTTTTATATACCCCGCGCGGAAATTACACACGCACGAGGAAGAATTTTATATATATATATGCGATACGCCGTCAACCGCCGTATACAGAAAAGTCTCGTCTTTCAAAATTCCTTCGTATGCACGTACATATACGTGGGTATAATATAAATATATATATATACACTATACGTGTATATACGAGACCGCGTATAGTAATAAATTCGTTACGCGCGCGCATAGAGACGCGCGGTGTGTACCACTTGGACATTGTCTCTTAGCGATCCGAGAGTTGTCTGAGTCAGCGGCTTATAGGCTAACCCGATTTCCAGCGGTGATAGCAGCAGCAGCAGCAGCAACGACGCCGCGACGGGATTCCTCGTCTTTCTTTCTTTCTTTTTTTTTTCATTTCAGCAGCGTATATATATATATATATAGGTGTATATAACCAAAGAGGAGGAGGAGGAGGTGGAGGAACAAGGATCGGAGAGAATGTCAGTGACCCCGAAACGAGTTTGTCCGGGATTATATATAATGTATATACGTGTGGTGTATGAATATATATATACACAGGGGAAGGGGACACGACCGCTACGTTGTTGTTTGTTTAAGGTATGAGCGTTGAGCGAGGTTTTTCGGTGGTGGTCTTTTTTTTTATATAGTAAGTACGTGGCGCTATATAAGATGCGCGAAAATTTTCGCGATGATGCGCATTGAACGCGTAACGTTGTTCGTCATATACGCAGGGTTTTATAAGTTGCGTAAGTGTTCAAAGCTATGTTGTGAAATAGGATGTATATATATATAGTTTATATATATTTTCCAACGAGAAGTGAATTATGATTTTGTTATTATGAACGCGCTTATATATGCTTTATTTTGCTTCCTCTCTCACGTTCGACAACGTGATGTAAAGCTCTCTTTCTATATATATCATTATAGCAAAATCGCTAAGTTGAAAAAGAGCTACTCGCAGCGCGCGATTTAAAAATAATCACGTAATGTATAATGATGTTATAAAGTCAATTACATAAAGCGCACGCGCGCAAGAGCGCGAGGTCGGATTCGCTGATCATATATATATATATATATATATATATATATATATTCTACATATATATATACGTACGAACAAGCGAATAACTTTCTTAGGTTTCAGCGATTTTGGAAATAGAAAAAAAAATCCTCGATTGCGCAACGTTGTGTGTCTCTCTCTCTCTCTCTCTCTCTCTCTCTCTCTCTGCTATAGAGATATCAATCATATCTATATATATCGAATTATTGTATTATAGCGTTTCAAGAAAGTATCTTTTAATGCACAGAGTATACGAGCTCTTGCCACGCTTCGCACGCGTATAAATGAAATTCAATATAAAAAGGTGCTTATATCAAGGAGAGGAAGAGAAGGTAAATTTAATACAACTATACTTATACATGTACTGTAAGAGAACTGCAATATAACGTCCGACTACGCTAAAAAATATAGTCCGTTATATATATATACCTTATGCTCTTTTCTGCCTGCTACTGCTACTGTTACTACAGCGTTCCACTACGCTCTTTTGATAAAATGAAAGTACCTACGAACGTATAATTGAAATTCCCCTCGTATCTCGTAAAGTAAAAACCTTATCTCAATTAAAGCGCGCCCGGGTAGAAAGCCAGAGAGAGAGAGACAGAGAGAATCCCTACACAAACTCGCGAACCATCCCTTCCCTTCACTTTACTATACGTTACAAAACTATTCTACTAAAAATACAATCATCTCTCTCTCTCTCTCTCTCTCTCTCTCTCTCTCTTCTTCCTCGTACATACACACTGCACATATATATGCGTAAAACTTCCAAGCCAGACCGGAAACATCGACTCGCACTGCGCGTATATACCTCGTCAACGTATAACGTCAATCTCGCGCGTCGTTTACTCGTCGACAGCCGTATAAAAAAAAAGAGAGAAGAACGTATATCTATATATATACTATACTATATACGCGTGGGACACAAAGCAAGAGAGGAAAAAAAGAACTCACGTTGAAAAATTTTTCGCTGACCGCGTATATATATAACGTAGGCAGAGGAAGTACATATATATATGCACATATACAGAGAGAGAGAGAGAGATACATGTATACGTGTGCTGGGACGCTTAAGTCAGCCAGCAAAGCATGAAGGAAAGATACTATACGGTAGACGAGCGGGCGGGTGAGCAAGCGTCTGCTCATTAATGCGCGCCTTCCACCTGCGCTCGCACTATACCGAGAGTTCAGAGTGAAGAAGGCAAGTGTATATATATATATACACGTATATATGTCTGCGTCATGTACGTGAGGAGGAGTAGACGACGCTAGTAAAGTCGACGGCAGCATGAGGCAGCGCGTAGTAGACGACGATGGCGTCGTTCGCTTTGTTATGTATATAGTGTGTGTGTGTGTGTGTGTGTGTCTGTGTTGGCTATAAGGTGGTTGGTGGTGATACTACAAGGTAGTAAGTACAGTCTGGCACGAGAGAGAGAGAGAGAGAGAGAGAGTTGGTTTATATATGGTAAGAAGGTTTTGGGGTTGCCGTATATGTATGTATATGTGGGGTTGATAGATTCATTAATATAATTATATAGTGGGTTGGTATATGAATTGTATTTGAAAGATATTTCATTCATATATATATATATATATATCTACGACTTATTATTATTATTTATTATTATTATTTATTGCCAGAAAAAATATGTCATCGCATCAAATATACAGCAGTATATATATCTGACCAATTAACATCCTATACCGAGACACATAAGAGTGTGTCTGTGTGTAGATCTGGCCAAGAACTTAATTGATTAAAAATTAACTAATTTAATAACTATTATATATATTTTAAGATTTCAAACATAAAACATAAAAGTGTTCTATCATGCAATGCGCATGCCAATAATATAATTTATAGATAAAAATGTAACAAAAAAAAATATAACATAGACTTGCTCGTTAAATATTCATACTTGTAACAGAATTTAGAATATAAAAAATATAACACAATTTAGAATTTAGAATATATAACATATAGGTAATATAAGGATTTTAAAAGAAAAATGTATGTGTTAGATGCTTCTAGTAATTCATTTTTTCAGCTTATATTTGTGTTATATTTAGTAATTATTAGTGTTTTCATTTCACTTGGCGGGCAATTGAAAATTGTAATAAATTTTAAATAGCTGTCTTTATTACGTATAGTTTTATGCCTTAAAGGTAGTTGGATACTCTTTTTCCTTGTTGTATATACTTGTTTCTATTTTATCGCTATTAAATAAATGGCCCAAACCTTTCGTTTCGCAATAGGTATGTAGTCGTGTTCGTGTAATTTAAAAAAAAAAATAATGTTTTAACACATTCGGTTTTACAATTGTTTTATGCGTGTATATATCCGTGGACTTCAAATATTACAAATGACTCACACAAAATTTGCGATATCAATATATACATCTATATATATATATATACACATGATATATACTACATATATACGCGCTTATCGATATCAATGCAATTTCGGCTACATGAGTAATCACTAAATAATACTATACTACCTACCCGATTACAATCACTGATTTATCGGACATTATATATATATATCAAACCGAGAGAATCGCAACAACAATACAACCGCGGCACATACTTTTATCTTTCTCTCTCACACAATCGTACTTTCGAAACTTGAAAATCCTTCGATAGACACTAATCCGATCTACTGCACTATTCTCCAACACCTCCTCCTCCGTCTTCCAAACTTTGCTCTACATTTCCTGACGACGACCTGAAACTTTCATCATACATATATATATATATACACCAGCTCGCACTTTAACAACCTTTTAGCCAAGACTATCACCCAACCAACCACTGTGCACATGCACACCTGAGATCTCAACTATCTCTTCAAGTGTACTCTCTCTCTCTTTCTCTGTCTTTCTCTTGAATATATACGTCGGAACTTGGCGCAACGAACCCGTTGTACTCAAGAGGACGCGCGCCACACAACCCGCAGAACTATACAACAGGTTGCGCGCGCCCGCGCTCGCCATATTGCGGGCAGCAGCACAGCACACACAACAAACTCGATGTGCCGTAACGACGAGTCCATTTCGTTGTTGTTGCTGCTGCTGCTACTTCTTCTTGCTCATGCTTCACGCAATGTCCGTCTTTCTTTCTTTTCTTTCTTTCGTTCTTTACGACGATGACTGCGTGACCTTGTTATAATATGGGTGTCACCACGCGGTGTGCATTGTGTGTACGCGAAGCGAAGTATATATATATAGGTGCACAAATATTATATACGCATTGTGTGTGTGAGAGACGCGGCTGAATTTGACGAGAAGAGAATGAGCGCAGCAGCAATGGTTGTTGTTTTTTTTTCTCTCGTTCAAAGGGATAAGGAACGTTTTACATACAATATGTGCGGGGTGAAACTGCTTATACTGCGCAGCGGATGTATATATATATATATATAAGTGTGGAGGCGCGCAGTCGCCTGGAAACACGTTGGTTAGTATAGTTTTGTAATTTCAAGGTGTATATATATATATACATATAGTTGGGCGAATGTATGTACACGACGTATAGAATTTGAGGTTTACGTAGAAAATAGCGCGAGGATTATATGGTGATGGATATCGTGTATAGTATGGTGATGTTTGAGCGGAACGCGAAGTTAGCCTTCGTGGTAGGGATATATATAGGGAAACGACGAAGGTAAAGATATATATATATATATAATAATAACGAGGTAGTAGTTATAGGCGAACCGATGCTGCGTTCGAAACTTATCTCGCGCAGAGCCATCGACCGTAAATGTATGTATATGTATATATATGACGGTTCTGCTGGTTTCGAAAACAACTCAAAAGTTTAATTAAAATTATGGAATTCGACGTGCGTCGAGACGCGGGAGGAGAGTAGTTGTATATATATGTAGTTATTATTATATAGCGTTGTTGCGCAACAACAACGGCGCGCACGTATATATATATATAGAAAGTTTCGGGCTTATCAGATTCATGACAGCAACAATATTCCAAACAGCTTTTCTATTATATATATACATATATCTATATTATATACCACCCTAAACCAACGACCTCATATATTTCAAACCTTAAAGATTCGTGTATATATATGTATATTTAAAATGCGCATTACTCATATACAATAACGCGCGAAGAAAAAAAAAAGAGAAAAGGAAAGAATTGAACAAGAGGTAATAACAATGATAATTATTCGCACTTTTATTAACGTGTTGCTGTTGCCGCAACAGTCGAAAATTTCGTAACGCGGAAAAGTCATTTTCGCCGGTTGGCGGCGTACGCGCGTATATTATACTATGCACATCATTCGAAACGCATCGAAGCGCGCATATACACGATTGTATCCTATATATATATATGCATGCGTCGTTTCGCGCCGCTCGTTTCGTTCTCTCTGCGTCTATATCGGCGATTTCCCCTAATTGCGAAACAATTACCAAGGTATAGAGGTAGAGAGAGTGAGTGAGAGAGAGAGAACGTATACCTCGTTAGGTGAAAATTGGAAATTGAAATTTTCGGGTGTATATATATATGTGTATGTAATATATACATAGAAGAGAGAGAGAGAGAGAGAGACGAAAGAGAAGTTAACGATCTTTATGGGCGCGCGCTTCTTTGATTTTTATCGCAGGTGGTATAGACGCAGATGTTTTGCGAGAAAGAGAGAGAGAGAGAAGGAAGCACAAGTGCAGCGGACAGCGTGAAATGTATGGTAATTTATGAACGAAGAAGAAGCGTATGTACGTATGTATGTTATATATATAGGATAGAAGAAGAGAAAAAAAAACGAAACGGTTGGCGATGAGTATATATATACGTGTGTTTGAAGTTTCGCGGCTGACACACTCAGTCTTTTGTGTATACTATCGTGTCTTGTTGCAAATGAAGGAGATATCGGAGATCGGTATCTCGTTAAGTTTGTGGAAACTCGTAAGGTTGTGTAAAAAAAAAAAAGAAGTAGCTAACTACGGTATACGCGGAGGTGAGTTTCACAATATTTTTTAGAATTGTAGAGCTGCTATACTGCTACTGTTGTTAAAATTTATTCTTTAGAAAGTATATACACGCCGCAGCGAAGAGAGATAACAAACAATTATGATCCATAATAAAATAAAGCAGCACCAGCAACAGCAATCGAATTTCATTTTCAAGCTGAAATTCTAATACACTATACTCTATATATATATTTGCAATTCCATTCTTATATGCGCGAAAAAATCTACACGCGCGTGTAGCAGCAAAAAAAATAACTCGCCACCTAATTTCTTGCCATTCATATATCGAATACTACTCTACTATATGTATATGTATACACGCGCGCGTCGAAGCGTCTATATTCAACTTAATCCTACACTATTCTTTGCAACAAATATCGCAATCTTATCAATCCTCTTTTACATTCAAGGTATACACAGACGCATCCGCATATACACAAAATTTCTCTCTCTCTCTCTCTCTCGCTATGACATCGTCCTCGCATACAACCGCACACGCTACATCTCATCCAATATACATATATACACATAAACACGTGCAAATCATAGCACTATACAGTGCATTCGCACGTGAATAATAGAAGTGCTAAGGGATCTACATACATACATACATACACACACATACAAGCGAGCGACTGATTGCCCGGTTCTCCTCTCCTCCGTGCGCTCACACCCGCGTACATATAATGTGGGTTACACGCGCCGTCGCCACGCGCGGCTAACTCGATTTCGCGCCGTATATACGTGTATAGAGCAGCAGCAGCAGCAGCAGCGCCAGGGTTTCTGCATACGTACGAATGTACATATAATACATACACCCACGCGCGAGGAATGCGCTGCTGTTGTATGTATGTATGTGTTTGCGAGGAAAATACGATCGGAATGGGAAGTCGAACCGTGTATGTGTATATAATACGGTGCTTTTCTCTTGCGAGTGGTAGAAAAATTATTTGAGAGTATTGTTTATTGTTGCGCGAGAGAATGTGGTGAATGGATGTAAGGTACTGGTGAGGGAGATTTTTTACGGTGGTGGTGGTGGTGGTGAGTTGGTATTTTCGGGCTTGGTGTAGAGAGAGAGAGAGAGAGGAGGTGTTAATTGAATCGCGCAAGTTTGTTGTTGAATGGAAATGTTTAAGGTTCTCTGTATGTAGGTTCGCTGATGTTTTATACATAAGAATTTTAAAAGCATTTGGCTCTATTACCTTTCAATTGTATCTTACTATCCAAACATTTAACATTTCATTATACATTATAGCCTGTATATACATGAAACTATAGTCACACAAAATCTTTCCTTAACCAACCTGTACTACAACTAAAAAAAACCAACTTCCTCATATACCCTAATACAATACAAATTAAACTCATCCCCGTATTTCTACCACTTCGGTTTCTCTTTTAACCCCTTGCTTTCTATATACATACCCGAACATCCTTATTCCCCGCTCTACACCATCGATCCTCTTCTCCGACACTCTCTCTCTCTCTCTCTTTTGTCACGAATCCGTGTAACCCCCGCGGGGCACGTATATAGGCTTCCGCGTTTAACGAGACGACGACGACGACCGCGTGTGCAAAGAGAATATATTTGCTCGGTTTTAATTAGCGCGCCATCCGGTCGACTCGGCACAAAACCTGTTCGCGTTTTCGCGTCGTCGTTGCTGCTCGTTCACGCGGTAATGGTGTAAGTGAGTATATATATATATGTATATAGAAAAAGAAGAGTCGCTGAGTAAGGATATTGTCGTCGTCGGTAGGATATGGTTTGTTTAGGAAGTGTATAGGATAAGTGCTGTAACTGATATATATATATATATATATATGTAAGCTCGCGCGTGAATGGATTTTAAACGAGTAAAACAAAATATGTATATAAAGGGTATAAAGATATGGAAATTCAATGGTGGGAATCGAGTGTCTTAGGTGGTATAAGACGATTTGATTTTTACGTATTAGGTAGTGATATTTTTGCTGTTTGCTGGTAAATGGAAATAATAATAATAATAATAATAATAATAATAATAATAATAAGGAATGTATATATGGTACGAAGTTTTATCGAGGTATACACACACAACAACGCATAACGATAATGAAAACTTTTCATCTGACAGAGAGAATAAAAAAAAAATTGCTTTTAGCTATATTCTTTTTATGTGGAATTTCAATGAATCGAATAACAACGGCCAATTAAACCTGATGGGTTTCTATATACGCATATTTCAAAGCGATTGAGCACAAAAAAGATAAAAAAAAATAAAACAAAACATCGACAGCAAAGCAGAGGATTTTTATATATGTAATTACTTATATTTATATTCAACCGAATAAATCTTTTCATTTACTCGCACGCACACATACGCATACCTCTTCAAACAGATCAATCTCTCTCCTCTCCTAATCAATACTTCGCTGCTGCACGTTTACACACAACGTCGTTTACAGGCAATGGCCAATTAAATACATTACCTATATACACACACACACATCTATTCCCTCGCGATTACGCGTGCCGCTGCAGGCATCACATGCGGTGCGGGAATCCTTACGTATATACACAATCATCGCCGCGCCGCCGCTCGCTATATATATATGTGCACACTTTTCGTAACTTCTATCAAATAATCCGCTTGAGGTTCATCCACGTGCAACTAACTCGATAAAAAAGAAACGGGAAAAAAGAGAAATAGGCATCCTTATAATACATATAGTATATACGTGAATTGACGCGCGTACGCACTAAGAACAAAAAAGAGACAGAGAAAAACAAAAAGATAATGGAGAAACACTTGAGATTAAGCTAAAGAGAGATAATTATGGTAATCGCACGCGACCTACGTTGTCTCCTTTTGCCGATCGTGTCTTATCTCTCTCTCTATATATATACTTGCGTGAACGAGGATTCGTTGTTCAAAAGTATATATGCGTGTGTGTGTGTGTACCTATATACGTTGTATATTTTATTATTTAGCCGAGGATCGCTCGTCGCAAGGTTACGCACATGCCACACAGTGATAATTTCGTAATTTCCAAGCAACAACGAGTTGTGGATCGGATGTCTGTGTATATATATATATAAGTGTTATAGTATAGTGGAGAAAAACGACTGTTATTTTTTTTGCGATAGCGCAGCAGTATGCGAGTGAGTCACTTTCGGGAATCGTAACAACAATTGCGGTGTGTGTGTTTGCGCTTGCGCGTCGTCGCTGTATAATACGGATGATGATAAAAATTAATGTTGATCCGGATTGCGTAACGGACGGAATCTTTTTTTTTTGAAAAATAGAAAAATGAACTAAGCTAGCTCGCTGATGTCGTTGTGGTCGTGATTTCTTTTTTTTCTTTCTATGTTTAACGCGTGTATATAAGTACGGAGATATTTGGCCTTGTGTGGAACGTTGTTTTTGATTTGAATAAAAATACATTGAAAACATGTACGTTTAATGATGATGATGATGATGATGGTTGCCTGTCGAGAGTGTAAGTCGTCGATAATGAATTATGAATCATAATCAAGCGGGGACTGATAAAACGCGTACGGGTATTATACAGAAAAAATACACTTAATAAAATTAAAATTACAAAGTATATATGACTGAAAGAGAGAATTTATATACAAAGGTTACATTTGAATTACATTGAACGAGCACAGAAAATATTTGATGTTTGCTGATACATATAAATACACGCGATAACGTTTATACAGTATATATATATGTATACTGTTTGAACTATACTATGTGCTAATAAAATATTTACTAAAATTAATAGATTACGCAATAAACACACACACACACGGCGAGTACAATTGAATGATTTGCTCTCGTAATCTTCAATAAACGTCGATTTCAACGACAAAGTCTACAATACTTCTTCTGCTTTTTCCTGTCGCTTTACACTTCAATTTGTCCCTTCTATAATTTTAACATCTCACCGTACACCTGTACAAAAAAAAAGTAAAATCCTCACCGACTACTACTACTACTCAATCCCATAATCACACCCATCGTATATACCCTCACACACCTGCGTGCACCTGCGTCTAGAGTATATATATATATATATAGCTAACGTCCCCATATATACCAGCACGCAGTATAGCAGCACACGGTATAATAGTAGTGCACGCGTGTGTACGTAGCTCAATTAAAATTCCCTTATTTCCCGGATTAATTGATTCATTAGAGAGCTCGCGCGAGAGAGACTGCTGCTCTCGCCACCGCCGGGGCGACGTAATTGGAAATCTCTTTTTTTTTAACCAAATACATATAGACGTATATATATATACACCTTTCTGCTTACACACATGTGCGATTATCATTATTATACGTATATCTTACGGTTCATCGGTTCGCTACATATATATATATATAAATAATGTATACGTGTAAGCCCTTTAACAGCATCGCGTATACGTTAACGTCATACTACTACGTCATATCTCCTCTTCAAAGCAATTAAACTTAAGGCGCGCGAAACACAAAATTACAAAACGCGCGTGTCGCTAATCTACTTTGCGGGGGAAGTTGTTGCGGCGGCAGCAGTGTATATATATATGTGAGAGAAGAACTCAATTAGAAGTTCGTCAAAGCGCGCGCGGAGGAGGAGTATACATACATCACACCGCGCGTCGTCCGTTATCGCGCGCCGCGCGTCGAATTGAAATTTATCAAGCGCGCGCGCCGCATGGTTAGTTTCTCAGTATATGGCTACGTAGGTATATATATATATATACGAGCGTTGATTTATTGGGTTATAAATGCGACGTGTAATATGGTCGTCGTTGCGTGATAAAATATTTTGGATTCGTGTGTATCTATATATATATATATAGTAGCAGGAAAAGTGCTGTACTGTGGGTACATTGCTTTTACGCACCCCGTGTTGTATTATGCAACACTTTGGTACGCGTGCGCGAGTTAATTGAAAAAGAAAAACGTCAAAAATAACGACGAAAGAGCAACGTTACGATGATTGGTTGTATCAATGATTCACGGTGTTGTACTCGGTAGAAATTATGACGAATTTTAAAAGTTATATGTCGTATTATACATTTACGTAAAAACATTGTGTATAGCGATTATGCTGCATTATTTTCGTTTTAACGTCGCGCGTGTGTGACGTGGGTGGTATATATTATATTATCATGAGGAAAAAAGAGAGAGAAAACGTTAATACGCGCAAAACGACTAAAACTTATCAATCTTTTCCAGTATAAACATTCTCAAATTATATATATACATAATCTACAACAACTTTTACGCGGAACCTTCGCGCACGGCAAATTAAACCGAAAATTCCTTCTTCTTCGTATCTCTTATATTACACCAACTTTTTAACGACTCTTTTTATTTTTCCATAAATTTCCCTCTCTCGCATTACACCGCCTATCAAACCTCTTCTTCCTCCTATACATAAACCAACAGCAGCAGCAGCAGCAACAACGCGTGCACGTACGCGCCCTTTAATCCTCCAAACCTGCTGCTGCTGCCGCCGCCGTGCACACCGTCCATGACGCCGGATTTTCGGTCCAACGGGCTATAAAACGTGTCTCTCCTATATAGGACTATTACACTGTCACTGCTGTTCTTCTCTTCTCAGAAACGTGCTGCGCGACCAATGCCGAGAGAGGGAAAATTCTTCTTCTATTCTCGCCCCCTCGTCGATCAGGTGTGTGTGTTGTGTATGTGTGCGCGTACCGTCCTCTAAAACCTGTCGTGTATATATATATAGGAAAGAACGAAAGAGGGAGAGAGAGAGAGAGAGATGGGCTCTATACCTGGGCGAGAGAAGAAAAGAATTTCGAAGCGTATAACGCGGCGAGCGAGCGCTGCACGAACGGTATATAATGGGAAAGCGAACACATAGCGCGCGCGCCTTGAAGGCTGAGAGACGTGCGCCCCTGGAGGAAGAGAGTAAATACGATGTGAAATGTGCAGTTTACGAAGGCGATAGGAAGTTGAGTGAGAGAGAGATTTTTCACGTATCGAAGGAGATGTGTATATATACATATATATGTGTGTGTGTATTTTGTGAATTTCGCGAGAGATAGCGAGGTGTATGTAGTGTTATAATGGAAGTGGGATATAGGTGAGGATTGAATGATTGGTGGTGGTATGCACGTGATGTATATATGTATATGTGGAGAGAGGATGGAAACAATGACGTTGCATTTGAAATGGAATTGTAGTTAATAGTGGTGTGCATAAAATATTGATACTATATGCTAATAGCTAAAGAGAGGGAGGGAGAGAGAGAGAGAGAGAGTTGATAAGTATTAGAGTAATTTGCATCGTGGATTAACAGTGGTGCGGGTATACAATGTTTAATTAAACCGGAGTTTTTTTTTGCAAATAGTATATATATGTGCAAATCTCACAAACACTGCGAAAAACTTCGAAAAATGGACCCAAAAATTTTTTTCGACTACACCTTCCAAATTAGGTTTTTCCTTGTCGGTTAAGGTGTCTAGAAAAGATATTTGTTGTTGAACAAAGTCCATCGAAGAGTATCATTTTTCTGGGACCAATAATCAATTGTTTAAAAATGATTAAAAATAGCTCTAGTTTAGTTCTAAATTATTCCACCAAAAACAACTTAATAAAAAATTTTAAACAAAGAACATAAAACTAAAGAGTGAGTACTTTCCAGATCTTTTTTCAGAATTAGAAAATGTTGAATTCTTCAAAAGTAACGTGAGTTTGAAGTTGAGCTTAAAATACACGTGGTCAATGGTTGGGACAATTGTTGACCTTTTCACACCGTTTACGTAAATTTTTAGCTTCAAACTCACGTTACTTTTGAAAAATGCAACATTTTCTAATTCTGAAAAAAGATGTGAAAAGCTCAAGCTCTTTAGTTTTTTTTTTGTTTGTTTAAAATTTTTTATTAAGGTGGAATAATTTAGAACTAAACTAGAGCTATTTTTTTATCATTTTTAAACAATTGATTATTGATCCCAGAAAAATGATACGATTCAATGGACATATGCGTTGATTTCTACTAGAATTATAAAGTTATTAATTAGAAGACGATTGAAATTCAAAACTTTTCTATTTACACGAATGGAATCTACGTGTCTGCCCATATCAATTCATTGTAACCCAACCCATAGTTCTCGACAAACGATACAAATTATCGGAGCAACAAGCATCGTTTCTCGTAATTTATTAATAGTTCTTTTTTTTATGAATCGTCGCGATATATCTCACCGTTTTCCTCTCGTTTCTTTCCTCGGTTTCGACACACATGCAATGTGCTAAGTTATGCGAGGATGTTACAATTTTTTTTTTTTTGACACCCCAAGAGTTGTGTATTATAGTCGTTACGAGATAAGTCGAACTTTCTCCCATTTTTTTTACTGAAAGAAGAACAGAAGCGTGAGCTGTGCGACTATACGCTTATTCAGACGAAATTCGTTCGTCGTTACGTAAGATAGCTAGGTATATATATATACACCAAGAAAAGGTAAAGGTATATTCCTTGTCTCCTTAGGATTTTTCACACCTTACCTAACTCTAATTCCGTTAGCGTTATTCAACGTGTGTGTGGAAAACCGTGAAGTGAACGATGACGATTTTCGAAAAGTCTTCTCTCAACCTATACACACACACACACACACACACACACACAAATACTCATACATGAATAGAACCCATAAAAATGTAGCGAGGATAAATTATTAAGGTGGTTCTTTCGCAACTTACCTAATCCAAATAGGGCTAAATAAAAAAGTTACCTAAATTAAAAAAAAAAAACATAGTTGAATTGTGATTTATTGATTTAAAATGATAGAGATAGTTAGTATATTATAATGAAAGTGTATTTAACATGATTAAAATAACTTTTTTTTAACAAATTGTCGATATTTTAGAAACAGCACAAACTATTATTGATAACTAATCTTAATCTTTTTTGTTTCTTAACCGATTTTGATTTTCGAGGTTTCATTTTGTTCCTTAAGTAATTTTATGGGGACTTACCCATGGAAAAATTTAAAAGTATTAAAAACCCAGAAAATTATAATCAATTGACAAAAAATTATTTTCATAACCTCGTTCATGATTTATGATCAATTGGCTATAACTTTCTGGATTTTGAATACTTTTAAATTTTTTTATGGAAAATTAAAATCGATTAAGAAACAAAGAAGATTAAGATTAGTTATCAATAATCGTTTGTGCAGTTTCTAAAATATCGACATTTTGTTAAAAAAAAAACTTATTTTAATCATGTTAAATATACTTTCATTATAATATACTGACTACCTTCAACATTTTAAATGAATAAAATACATTTCAACTATGTTTTTTTTTTAAATTTAGGTAACTTTTCTATTTAGCACTATTTTGATTAAGGAAGTCGTGAAAGAACCACCTTAAGCGTTATAAATCATATCTATAAACATACTTTTATGTATATTGTTCCAACCCTATACTTTTCATATACACTCCCCATTCCGAGAGAATCAACGGAACAGAAACTTACACAAATACATCGTTCTCCCTCTTCAACTTAAAAGCCAACAAAAAAAATGAAGATCTTGTAATACTTCATATTCTCAAACCTCCCTTATCATATAAACCGGCAACCGTGCGAAGTGCAACTGAATTACTCGCTTACTTCCTATCCCAAACTGCCTTCGGGTCCGTAAGAAAGCAACAATTCACTTCTCTCCTCCACAACCTGCATATATATATAGAACACCTTCTCCTCCGCCACCCTTATATACATATCCACACATACGTACTTACATATACATACAGGCACTCTCTTACGAAATGGCCGCGCGCGCGTGCGCGCATGTATACGCATACGCCGGCGGCCGTTACTCGAGCAACCTCAATTTCAAAACAAACGACGGGTCACTACACTCCTCCTCCTTCTCTGCATATATATATATACATATATACACACACACATCTCTATAGTACACAACAAACCACGCGGTGCACGCGCTCGTGAAAAAAAAGAGAAAATCTACCGCGAAAATCGGCGATGCTTGCCGTGAAGAGTGAGAGAGGGAGAGAAAAAATTCGAGGCGCGCGTGCTCTCTCTCTCTCTCGGGTCAAGGAACCGACAGGCCCTTTTTCTCTCTCTTGCAGGAGAGGAGAAGAGAAAGGAAGAGGAAGATGCGCGCGCCTTCCGCTCGTTCTTATGTTTGGTATTATATATATATATATATATACGGTACCGCGAGAAGAATCGGTGAATCGAATTTGTTGTTGTTGTTGTTTATATCTCGCGAAAATCGTGGTTATTTATGTATATGTATACAGATTAGTTATATATATATATATATATATAGGTATATAAGTGCAGCGCCACATATACGAGAAACCGGTTTCGCGGTTGTGATTTTTCAACGCTATATACATGCTGCAGAACGACGCTGCGTAAAGATGAGTGTGTGTGTGTGTGTGTGTGTGTGTTTATATATATTTTGTGGCAATTTATATATATATATATAAGTTGTTTCGTTGTTGATGTAATAATTGGGCGGTGGTATTAATACGCGAATGGAAGAGAAGTTTTTGAAGGTACCTCCATAACCTATTACACGTTTCGTTCGAGTTTAGCATGCGGGTGAGTCATATAGTGATATGGTATAGGAGGTTTCGGTAACCGAATAACCTTTTCTTTTTCCGTTGTTGTTATTATCATAAGATTTCGCGACAACCTCGTTTCGTGATTATGCTTTTTATACATATACTTTCTTTCATCATACACGCAGGTACATTCGCGCTATTTAATATTCTTCTAGAACATATATAATATGTAAAAATGCACGCAACCGTTCGAAACACTTGTTGTGTGTATGTCGCGACGGATCGATTTTACCGTCACACGACATATCATTATATATATATAATACAGAAGGTGTATTCATATAGGTAAAACTCAATCCTGCTCTGCAGCAGGTGATACACAATGTCTATAGACACATTATCAAGTGTAATTTTTTTTTTTTTTTTTTGTTAACATCAATTCAGTGTCGCACACGCACGCTCTCCGCCGACCGGTTCCTTATCATTCTCGCGAAATTTCGCTATTACGTCATGTATGTATATACGATGTAAAATCAGCAAGAAAAAGAAAAATCCATTCAACGCGTTTTATCGCGGTCTAAACCCAAGTGTATATTGTACCTTACAACGTGCGTTCGTTTATTTAACAATATATACTGGCACCGTGTTTAGCCGAGTTAAATAACCATTTTACGAGTAGAGAAACGCTGGAGCCATGACGAAAACAAAAAAAAATAAAAACTGACAATAGACAACTGACAATAAAAGATCGGAGTACTTTCTTTTCTCTCTCTATATATATATATACCGATCTCCTTTACAATATACCTTACTGAATTTCTTTCTATAAGTGTATATATATATATATATATCATTCTCGTAACTCTTTCAACGTATGCTACATATACATATATACACATAGACATAGCAGTGTATATAGGAAAGAGCATGAGCAGCTCACCTGCGACGACGTGCAGCGCTACTCGCATCCTGCTGGCTCCTCCTGCGGACGTGTCCCTCTCTCCTCCTCCTCCTCCACCTCTTCCTCCGCCCGCGGTTCACCACACACTTCTGCACAGCGCGCACTCACTGTTGTGTGTATATATATATGTATATATATATATTTCTGTACTACTCTCTTTCTTCTTCTTTATCCTTCTGCAGTCCACACTTTTTACTCTCTCTCTCTCTCTTTCTACCTCGCGCACGAAACCTCCTCCGCTTCTCTCAACGGTTTTTTCTCTCTCGTCAGCACTCAACAGCAGCAGCAGCAGCAGCAGCAACTCTACAACACGAGCATGAGTAGCAACGGCGACGACGACACATCGTTCCTCTCTCTCTCTCTTCTCTCTGCTCGCGCACTGACTGACTGACTCACGCGAGCTGCACAGTGCGTCGTCCCTATTATATATACACACACACGCACACACCTTTTCGTATATAATATGCCTATACGCGTCTTGTCGTTGCTGCAGGTGCACACGCACACAGGTTTCTTATCTATGTGTAAATATATATATATATACACCCACGAAACCGCGTTATATTTTTATAGTTTAATACCTTTATACGGGCAAGTAAATACGTAAAATCACCTCTCGCGCGCGCGGGGTTATGTTGTTCTTACCGATCGCGATCTTTTCTTTTTTGTTCTTTTTTATAATCGCGATCACATATATAGATAATATGCTATAACACACGTGCGAGAGTATAAAAGCGCCGTAACGGCGCGTGTGGTTTTTATATATATATATAATACTTCGCGATTGTATATTATATGTAAATACGTTCAGAGCATCGCAGGCATTGAGAGAGGCCCGAACTAACCGCGCGACGGTTCGAAACTGATGGCGGTAGCGCGACTGCTGCAGAGAGCGACGCGCACACAGTGTGTGTGCCGCTTACCACCACCGCCGCCGCCACCGCCGCGCCGCCGGAGTAGTAGTAGGAGGAGGTGAGGAGAACGCGCGTATACCGGTGTGTATGTATATATATATATATAGTATATAGGAGCGCTTTCACGAAGACAGAAAGGAAGAGAGAGAGAGAAAACCTGGAGAACGCGCGATGCACGCCCCCACTACTATATACTGCGAGTGAACAGCGCGAGCGCGCATAGATTCTTTATACTTACGGTGCGCGAGTTCGCGTTTTTATATGGAAAGGAGAGAGAGAGAGAGGATGAGAGTAGGCGCATGCTATAAGGTATATATATATATATATATATATGTATAAGGTGAGTGCTGAGATGGTTGCTGGTCGGTAGGGGTATATGTGTACATTATTGAGAGATCGGTTTATAGGGGAATCGGGCAAAACTACGAGGACGATGTGTTTAGTTTAATTTGGGTATAGGGAGAATAGAGGTTGTAATGATGATAGACAAGATAAATATTTATACGGATGCAGGGGAGGATTGCATAAAATGCGATAACCTTCGAGAAAGGAAGAGAGAGTGGGTGCGAGGTAATTACTGATTTCTACACCGTGCATCTTTTTTTTTATTGTAATTAAATATGGATGATTTCCGCGGCATTTATAATTTTGATAATGTTGCGTAGTTAGTATAAAACTGATAGAACAATGGATAGCTCCCATATTATTAGCAAAAGTGTACCATGATTTTTAAAAAATATGTCGAAAGATATATATATATATATATATATGCAACAATTGGTTTTGGTGTTTTTTTTTTGTTTTACTAAATTTTTAGATTTAGAAATCTTAACTTAAACTTTATATTTCGACACACGTGAGTAAAAGATATAGGCACAGGTAGGTATTACTAGAAATTGGATAAAGCGTTTAGTTTACCATCTGATTGTAAATGAAAATACTGTATCTTGAATGCATGTTCTTTCCTAAAGTTGCATTTCTTACATCATTACACAAATTACGATGTTATTGGAGCGAAATTTACGAAGCTTTAATAATCCGGTCGGAAAGTTAATTTATAACGTACCATTGAAAACATATGCAAACATGATAAAAATCGATTACTGCACGGAAAATACAATTGAGCGCATATACCTACATGTATCTGCAGTAATAAATTATGAAAATATCCCAGTTTCTTTGTGTTATATAATTTTGCACACTCACGCGCGTATTTACTTTAATCATCAATTATTGATGTCGCGCGATAAGCAACCCCTTTTAACTCTAATTATATTAAAATCAATCACAAAGTAAATATATATACATATTTGTAAAATAAAAATAATGACAATTCTATAATTAATAATTCAATGCGCAAGTTAATTAAACAGCGAGATTTAATTAAAGAAGATAATATGTAAAATATACATTTAGCTACATTTAAATTTTATCATGTAAAACTGGTAAAGTGTCAAAAGCATTCGAGAACTTTTTGTTCATCATTTTCACCCGCTTAAAACTTTAGTAAAGGCTTTCACGTAGTGTGTCATAACTCACCCTACACGATCTTTGAACTTTATTTTATGTGTATATATTATGTATGCATTACGTTTTGCAACTATTATTTTATCTTTGACTTTTGTAACAAACACAATAAAAGAAAAAAATCCTTTTTTTTTATTCAATAATTTATACAATCTTTAAAAATTGTAACTTCAAAAAAAAAATAAAATAACCAGCTGTGATTGATTTCAATTTTTGAAAATTTCCAGTATTTCGTACAACAAAACTCTTCCGCTATCTTACAAACTGACTTCTCACATACAGCTATAAGTACTTTTCACACCAGCGGATAACACAAAAACTTTCCGGCGCAATCTCCTCCGGCCTTAAAACGACGCGCACCCTTGTGCTCTCGCGCTTACTATATACCCGATTCCCTCTCTCTCTCTCTCTTTCTACGTGCTCTTTAAGCACTCGAGCTCGATGTTTTCCTCCTCTGCGTCGGAGGGGAGCCGCGAAGGACGTACTGCAGTATAGGTATAGCTGAATGAGCACCCAACAGATATATATATATACATGCGAGCCTCGTGCTTTTTAAATGGCCTGCTGCTGGTATTGTTTAAAGGAGGTGTGAGTTGTTGGAGGGAAATCGTACCGAAATAATTAGTGGAGCTATGAGGTATGTGTGTAATGATGAGTGTGAATAACCGTGAGCATATACGAGTAGGAAACCGTAAGTTGATGGTATAGGTAAATTTAAAAAACGTAGTTTCTCGAATGTTTTAACAAGGGTAATAACTCGTTATAGCAAAAATTATGTTTTCAAAATGAATTTGTAAAAAAAGCGCTTGAATTAGGCGAATAGAATCTAAGCGATTTAGGAAATTAAAATTTTAAATTATATGCTTTGCAAATTCTGTTTATACTTCATGCTTATGGTTATTACAAATCTCAATTGTGTAATAAAATATTTTTCTTGAATATTTTTTTTAACTTTAAATTTTTATTCCGTATAGAATAAATTGATAAAGAACTAGAATCAAGATTTACACTGTGGTAAGAATAAAATATAATAAGTGGTTTATTAAAATTATAAGTAAAACAATCGTTGTAGCGCACTATAGGAATAATTTTTATTTTTGACATCCCAAATGATATATATGGTTGATTCTAAGTCAAATCTAGCGATCAAAAAATAGATTTCCGTAAAACTTTGTGAAAATCTATTTTGCATTCCGACTGTTGGAGTTTTTCAGATTTTAACTTGTTGTTTTAAATGTTTTGAACTGTGTTCTATCAAAATTGATAATTTCAGCATCTTTATAGAGTTTGCTTAATCTATGACTCTTCAGATTTCTGCTTCCTTTTTGAGCTAAAAAATCTGTTAATATTCGAAAAATCAATAATGAATTCGTATAAAATTTCGGAATTTTGATTAATTTGTATATTTTTTCAGATCTATGTAGGTATCGCCATAAATTTTTTGGTAGTTGAATTGCACTTTTAATTTTCTAAATTTAAATAATTATTTGCACAAATATAACCGACAAAACATGTAGATTTTCACAAAAAATTGCCCATAATTCGTCTGAAAAAATGAGCAAAAAAAACTTGACGCACACCTCTAAAAACTGATTTTCCTAATTCTACATCTAATTTAGTACACGAAAATGATTTTGAACGTAGGCAATTGGGATAGTGTTTTTCAGAAAGCTACAATCCATATATGAAACTCTTAGAACAAAAGATTCTTATGCCTATCGTGAAAAATGCTTCCCTGAAGAGTCATAGATTGATCAAACTCTATAAAAAATGCTGAAATTATCAACTTTGACGTAATACAGTTAAAAAAACATTAAATTAAAAAAATCAAAAAAATTCACCAGCATTTGGCGCGCAAAATAAAACGCAAAATAAACATACAAAATTTCAAGAAAATCTACTTTTTGACTGCACAATTTGACAGAAAATCATTGATATATGGCTGAATATTAATGGTAACAAATTGCTGTTAAATTTTCGATCATTATGTGATCAACTTACGAGAACAGATGTATAAAATTGTCATAGTATTTCAAATTTTATATTTTTACAATTAATCTCCTATTATAATTTAATAATTTTTTAATCTCTTATACTTATATGACTTGATTATATTTTTTGATATTTTAAAACACATTCACGTAAATGTTTTTGATAGTTAAGATGTTATTTGATTTTTTTAGTCGGTCATGAATAAGAGAATTATCGTCGATTTATTGTAAATAATTGAAAGGCGTTCAATAGTGCACTATGATTGATTGGATCGGTAATGAATGGGCCGCGGTTCCTCGCATATTAATTTGATGTTAGTTTTGGTGATTCGGGGGCTATAAAATTGCGTTCTTTCAAGGGAAATTGTTAGGTATGGTTGATAAAGACATTGTTTTTAAAATTAAAATATAGTTGACATTTTATTTGCATATTAGAGCACACATGGACAAATTTTATTACTAATTTTCTTAGTTTATAAATAAATGGTACACTATTATAAGCAAAACTCTTGATGGCACAGTGACTATGTAATAATTGTAAACTTAAAATTAAGAAGATCAATCAATCAGTTTTAGTTGGCTTCACTTTTCTCGTATCTCTTTTTTAAGAAGGGATAACTAGACCATCATCCAGCGGACGAGGATGTACCTGTATTGATCATTTTTTTATAAAATCAAACATAATAAACGTAAAAGCATATAAAATTGCAAACCCTTTGAACGATCATTTCCCACTCTTAGTAAAATTTAATAAGATATGAGACTACCTGAAAAAGAAAAGGAAATATTTAAAAAAGTAAATTATGAAAAGTTAAAAAATGTGGCTAATGACGTAGATTAGAACAATATATTGACAATACAGGATCCAAATTGTGCAACGAATGATATTATAAATAAAATAAATCAATGTGTAGAGAAAGCAACTATTGTAGTTAAGAGAAAAAGAAATAATAAAAAAAAGATGTACTTAGGAAAAATTAGATCACTAAGGGTATTATTATTTCGCATAAAAGAAAAGAATTTTTGTATAATATGTGGAAAAACAATAAGGAGTCCGATATATATAAAGAAAAAATATAAAGACTATAGTAATATTCTTAATAGAGTAATTAAAGACGTTCAAATTAAATGTCAAAAAGATAGAATTAACGAAAATTCAAATGATATAAAAAAATTATGAAAAATAATAAACGAAAAAATTGGTAAAAAAAAGTAGACAACAAAATCAGAAGTGTATATGATAATGGAATAAACGTTGAAGATAAATCAGAAATTGCTAATATTATAAATAATTTCTACTGCAATGATGGAAAAAATCTAAGCAATAAGATAAAAGTGACAGATGTAAAACCTAAAGAAATAGAAAGAAATACAAAATCAATATTTTTATACCCAACAAACGCAAATGAAGTTATGACAATAATTAAGCAACTTAAAAATAAAGCACGAGGCGAAGACAAAATAAATGCTGTAACTTTGAAAACATTAGTTTTTCATACAGTAAATCCATTAATACACATTCTCTATCTTTCAATTGAAAAATCAATATGACCAGATGCACTCAAAACCGCGGCAATAATACCTATATATAAAACAGGAGATAAAATGTATGTAACAAATTATAGATCAATATCACTTATATCAAATATTGCTAAAATTTTTGAAAGAATCTTATATAATCGTATATGTAACTTTCTGCAAGAAAGTAATATTTTTTTAGAATATCAATTTGGATTTATAAAAAATGTAGGAACTACGAATGCACTGAATAGAATAACGGATTTAATTTATAATAATCTAGACAAAAGTAAACCAATAATTGCTACTTTCATAGACCTGGCAAAAGCTTTTGATATAGTAAACTATGTATTATTATTAGAAAAACTTCAAACATGGTATAAGAGGTAGTGTACTTGAACTGATAAGAAGCTATCTAACGGATAGAAAACAAAAAGTAAGAATAAACGACAAAACTATTCCGAAACAAATTATCCATACATGAGTACCTCAAGGTACAATTCTTGGACCTCTATTCTTCATCATATACGTGAATGATCTACTGTTAGATATGCCAAAAGACTCCATCTTGTCGTATGCGGATGACACTGTTAGCATCGCTGATGAAAACAAGTGGTCACAAACACAGGACAAGACGAATTTGTTACTAAATAAGGTAACAAATTGGCTAGCGTTTAACAAACTGTTAAAAATGTATCTAAGACGAAGTATATTACTTTTGGAAACTACTGTGATAGTGTACCTTTAGACATAAATATCGAAATACGAATTCAAAAAATTATAAGAACAGAAAATTATAAATATCTAGGAATATATTTTGATTACAATATGAAGTCGAACGTACACATTGAACAAATAATGAATAGGATAAAATATTTTTTAAACGGTACAAATAAAAAATTTTTTGAAATTTATAAATTGGAGTACGATGTTTCAACGATTTTTATTTCAGCTTTGAAAGCAGGCACACCTTTGTGGGTTGTTTTTTCTAAAAAAATAAAATGTCAGGATGGTCTGAATAAATTTTAGTACTGTTTGGAGGATAGCTATATTTTTTATAGAAAAAACTTGGTAAGTACACATGAGATTCTCCTGATTTTGACCATTCAAGCCTAAGTTTTAATCATGATCGCCACTGTTGATCTTGATAAAAATGAAGTCCAATTTCAAAAGAATTTTGTTTAATAGTTCTATGTATTTCAATGTTAATTAGGGCCTGCCAAGTATGTATAGGTTACACCTCTTAGGCGTCACTTTATGTCTGTTGGCTGAAAATTTTAAAAGTTATAATGTGGGCGTGAAATGTAATTTTACACGCAAGGTACAAAGAATTGTATTACGTTTTTTATTCGTCAAAAACATTATTTCAATTTGTAAAGAGGTACTATTAAATAGATGAGGTTATGAAAAGGGAGAGATTTTGTAAAGAATAATAATGATTAATTTCGAATACGGTATATTACATTATTAATATACGTAAAATACATTATACGTAAAAAATTTCATTTTGTTTGTAGAACGTGTTTCGTAATAATGAGTTTAAAGAAATCAGAAAAAATTTGAACATTTGGGTTTTAGTTTAAGTGTAAGTAATTGAAATTCTCGGGCACCCATTTCAAAGTATATCATCACGCGGTCGTCCTAAGTCTCTTCAATGTAACTCAATATATTCTTCCGAACCCTGTAACATATAAAGCAAAAAACGAACATCAAATATATGACAGATTGGTTTTGAAGAATTAGTACTTTGAAAACCATAAAAATACTCATTTGAGAGTAATCCAATTCGTTTATAATAAATTAAATTCTACAATTGGTTAAATAAATACATTTACATGGATGGGGAGGAAGGATACCCGGCTGATACATATATTGTGAGCCGACGAATCTCGGTGGAAAGGGGGCCCTAATGGGCGCAACTGGCGGGCGGCCCCTTCCTATAGGTCCCCGTATCGGCGGCATTACAGGCGGGCCTAGCATTACTGGCCTTGGCGGGTATGGCTTTAGAAACAGAAAAAGCACAACATGCTGTTTATTCGACAAATTCACAAATAAAAACAGATTGATTTGGAAATAATCATGAAACTCACCCCGTAATAAACTGGATACGGAACCGGTTCTGCATACGGCACCGGTGGGTGTTGTCGATCACGCGACGAATCTCGTCTTTCTCTTGGGTCGTGAGATCTTTCGGGGAATCTTTCGCGATATTCTCTGTTTTTACGGTGGTAATCTTTGTCTCTGTAATCTTTTTCGCTTCTGCGAGAACTGCAAACGATTTTGAAATGTATAGATTAATGACTTGCGAGATAAAAATTTTTGGTCGAGTGAGAACGGAATTTTAATTACCGAGAATAATCGCGATCTGACCTATGACGATCGTGATCTCGCGAATGTGATCGTGCCCTGGAAGATCGGGAACTAGATCGTCTGCGCCTGTCTTCTCGATTACTGTCTCGCGAACGAGATCTACGTCTAAAAAATAGAAAATTGCCTTCTTATGTTTTTTCTCCAATAAATATCGACTTTGGATTTCAATTTATTCCTAAACATACCTATCACTTTTGTGATCTCTATGATGATCATCATGGCGAGATCTTACGTGTACATCCAACCTATACGGATTAAAATAACATTAGTAAAAAAATTTACTATTTAGTCTAAAATCTTAATTTATTTATTTCCAAGCGGATATTTTTGACCCATTTATCAAATTAAATGTTGAATAGAATTGAATGTTTAAAATTCGAAAAAAGCGAAGATTTTTATATGAAAATAGTGATTGTTGGAAATTTTTTTTACGTCATTCTTGTGTTCTCCTAGGCAAATGACGAATAGATTTAAAATTATAATTCGCTTGGAAAGAAATGAGGTAATAAAGTTCTTCAAACAAAAATAAATAAAGGCTGTTTTAAAATGTAAAGCTAATAGCCAAAATACTCGAATTTAAGTATGTTTGACATCGTGTGGTCAAGCAAGACCGGCGCGGTTGGTTCGAGTGCGCTGTGCTCACACTCGATCGTGAAATCGCATTTTACGGCCTTGTGATGTAAGTACATTATTTTTCAATATAGTAGGTCGTAAAATTTGACTTTACGGATTATTTTTATTGGTTGTCAAATTTGATTTCGCGGATTCGTGTCCGTAAAATAAAAACAGTTCGTAAAAACAAGTTTTACGGACTGTCCAAGAAATCTAATTTTATGGCCTAAAATCGAATTTTACGTCTATGATATCTGTTGACGTCTTTTCCGACCGAGGAAAAGAGAATCGTCGAACATACGAACCGCCGGTATGTAAAAGGGGAGCGAGGAGCGAAAGAGAAGGGTGGAACCAATAATTTCTAAAACAGTTGCTCTATTGGGTTTCTTTATCAGATCATTTCCCTTGCGACTTGACTCGACGCTCAGAGTCAACTAACTAGAAAATCAAAACCCTACGGAAGTGCGACCAGATTTTCCACGGACCATTCATCGCTCAAATTAATCCGCGGCGGCCGCAATGTTATTGTAACGTCCCGATCGAAAGAAAGTAAACAATAACAACCTAGGCAATTGAATTGATTATTGTCTTTCGCACGAGGACTAGCATTTAAATTAATTATAAATATTAAACGGCCCGAACAATATCAAAAAATACTATTAAATCCGAATTGAACTTAATTGTCATAAATGCACGTATACAAATGTATGTATTTTCAAACTTTTTGACTTTAAATCAGAAAATTTCTCTATATTTAAACACTTACAGCTATGAAAGAAATAAATAAGTAAAGAATAATAGTTTGTCTGACTTATAAAAACAAACCTCGACCGGTGTGTATGGGATGCTCGTGAACTTGCACGCACGGGCGGACTAGGACTGCGACGTCTTCGAGGACTCAACGAAGCCGAACGACGTTTCGTGTAGTTTCTTTTAACTGGACCAATAAAGATTTTGTTTAAATACATTGTCGTTTCAGAAGTATCGGATTGTTTTAAAAAAATCATATTTTAATAATTTTAAAGTTTTAAATTTCGAAGATAATTGTAAGCAAATTAAGTTGGAAAATTTTAAAATAATATCTAAGTATATCATATTTAAATACCTGAAATACTTTTTCCGTGAGCTTCAACTACGCGATGTTTTCGTACCTCAATCGGCTTGGGGTCCGCCTGTTTTAACTCCTCCCGATCGAATATAGGCTTGATTCCTTCTCCTATTATAATTAATCGAAATATTTTTTATGTTAAGTGATGTTCTTCATTGTGTTCTTATATGATTTAGTAGAGAAATTTTTTTTCTTCAAATCATCAGAAAATAATCGAATATTTATCATTTATTTTAACCTTTTTCAAATACTTTTCGTCGAATTCTCATTAAAGTTCTTTTTTTAATGGTAAAAAAACTCATTGTTTTATAAAATTAATCTTCAAGATGGTATACGTAATTATTCTTAATGACGATGTTCAATAATTAATCTTCAGTTGTAGAGATCATTTTGCACTAATGCTTTTCTTATTAAATAAATTGCGCACTAAATAACGGTAAACTTTCTAACACACAAAATGATTTAAAATTTAAACTTTAAAAACATCACTTTTAATAATTTCATAACACTGAATATTGTTCAAGAAACACACAGTTGCTATTGCAAAAATAATAATCAATTCTTTACGATGATATTAAGTAATAAATCTTCAACTGACATACAGATCATTTTATAATAGTGTTTTTTTTTATTAAATTAATTGTTCACTAAACAATAATAAATATTTTAAATGCAAAATGATTTAAAATTTAAACTTTAAAAACATCACTTTTAATAATTTCATAACACTGAATATTGTTCAACAAACACACAGTTGCTATTGCAAAAATAATAATCAATTCTTTACGATGATATTAAGTAATAAATCTTCAACTGACATA
>JAWWEQ010016206.1:0-34596 GCA_035583055.1 Torymus tubicola
CGGTATCGCTGAACGCATGAAATTTTGATAAAACAAAAAAATAAAAAAATACGTGTCAAATAATTTTTGGAGAAGAAAATGAATACTTTTATCCCAAAATGATAGGTGACATAGGCATACGCGGACCACCTGATATGAGATGGATTCGGCCATGACGAACACGTAACCGTGTATATAAGGGGATGTTCTGATTCACTGATTTTGAAAAGGCCGAAATTCTTTTCACTGTTACCTTTTCAAAAAGTTTGTATATGCTTCAAAAATAAAATATATTTCAGTACTAAAAATAACATAAATCCGAATGCTCAAATAATATCATTTATTTAAATTTAATATAAATATTCTTTAGTAATTCTGAATATTTTTTGTTATTTATGTATTTATAATGAATTACATTCTATATTATGAAATAATTTTATAGAAAAACTTTTTTTGTAAAACAAGTGTATAAAACTTCCTCCAATCTTTTTATTTCTCGTACAACGCGTTATTTATGAGTAAGAACCCCCGTTAAAATTTATGCTGAAATGTCATGCCTCTCGACATTTCGTCTCTCTACATCGCGCGGCAACTCTCATTACCCAAGATTACTCGCGCGCGTCAAGCTCACCTATTTCTTCTAACTGGACCACTTGACGCGCTCAACGTGCATGCATGCATGCATTCACGTATACACATTAACACGTATACTATACACATACACACATATATGTATACGGTGAGAACGAAAATAACGATTCGTGGTTGACGGCAATAAGATTAACAAGGGCTGGCAGCAGCCCGTGTAATTGATATTAAATTGTTACGTATCCTCGCGCGCGCGCGCATGCACATACGCGATTTGCCCTTTTCGGCGGTAGCTTGATTTATATAATGAGCGGCGATAAGCGTTTTTCAAGCGCTCCCTCCCCTCCCGCCGTGCAGCTGTTACCGCTGCTGGAAATTGTATCGATAATTGCGCGCAATTTGCATAATGCGAGCTACGCTGGATAAGAGTTTTTGTGTCAAATACGACGAGGCGACGATTATTTTTATTCTTTTATTTTCGCAATCCCGATGGTTTTTCAACACGCGAAACGGCTCAGCGGCTTGGACTGTTTATCGAATCACTTGTTATAAACTGTCGTCGCGCTACCATTGAATGAAGGGCGACCTTACGACTGATGATTTACGGAAACCACATTTTCCCTGCATGTAAGCGTTTTTTAATCCCAAAAGTCTAACGTTAGCTATAGGAAAATTTACTTCATAATTAGTATAATAATAATTTGAGCGAAACATGTAAATGCCTTGTAGTTTTCTAAATTTGATTTGGACGTGGAATTTATTAAAGTATTTAATATTTTCAGCTTTTGTATATAATGATAAAATCGCATAACGTTAATTTTCTTTGTTAATTTGTATGTCAGTAAATACAATGTCGCGTTTAGTTTTATCTGAGCGTGTTTCGCAACTCAGTCAGTTTTCAAGCTCATTCAAAACAAGCATAATAATGTCGAAATTTACGTGGGAACGTCGAAATTAACGTTATATGCATTATGAGAGTCATTTAATCACGAAACATAGAATCGCTGATAATTATTCAAACAAATTACTTGCATTCGCGAGTGAAAGTATATAATTTCAGTTAATGCGAGAAATGAATTTAATACAATTTTTAATGCGATATATGTATTTCTCTTAAAAAAGTGATTGATAAAATCTGTCATCACGATGTGATTATTTTGATTGGTTGTTGTAAACTCATTAGATTGTTATTGAGTATTTAGTATATAAAATTGAATAATCAAAAAAGTATTAGAAAAACTTTAATATTTACCAAATTTATGTTATTATTGTTTAATTTAAAAAAAAAATAATAATAAATAAAATAATGAAAATCAATACGTGCAAATGCGTTGAATGTAGCTAGTCACTGTTAAAAATTACATTCAATTTAATGTACTTACTAAAAACAAAATTTCATCGAGATACATATGGAAAATCTAATGCTTACATTTAACTTAAATACATTAAAATTAATGTGAATTATAATAAATTTATATATATTTCTCCTAAAAAATTAACGTCGCTTGTAAAAGAGAAATTTAAAATATTTTTTTTTTGTTTTCTGATTTCGCATTTATATACATATCGACAGAAATTGAAATGCATACTTTGAAATAAAATAAAATATTATTCTGCTAATATCTTTATTCCAGAAGACAAATCCTGGAAAGGAGGTTGAACGTCGAGGAGGCGGAAAACATAGTTCTCCTCTCATGATAAATATACATCTCGCTACAACGCCGACATCTCTTCGCGAGAGATGCTGCTTCTGTATCTCAAGCGCACGATCTCTTCAAACTTAACCCATCGCGTTTTTTTTCCTCACCTTCTCCTCGTCCCTTGCTCTTCAAGAGAGAAGAACAAATAGAGAGAGAGAGAGAGAGAAAGTTACTCGGGATAAACGAGAAACATCTGGACAGGTGACTATTCCAGAGGGAAACTGTAACTCGCTCTCGTTACGATTCTCTCTTTTTTTTTGCACTACGCTCCGACTACTGCCACGTCAGCGTGTCGACTTTGGCCAGCGACGCGAAAGCTTTTTTGCCCGCTTCCTCACTCTCTCTCTCTTACTCTCTGCGCGAGAGCTTTCTTAAGCAGAAGCCTCTCGTTGCTGGTTTTCGAGCACGCGCGCTGGTTCATCTTTGGATTCAAAGCTCGCGCGAGTTGCTCGACTTCGAGGCATTTTGCCGCACTTAATTAGAGCATTGCGAGAAAACGGAGGAGGAGAGGGACGGGAAATAATTAAAAGCGTTGCCTAGGTAGACGAAGGGTGAAGAGGCGGAGGGGGGGGGGGGGGGGTACGGACTTACGTTTCGTACAATTAAACTAGTGGTAAACTTCATTTAAATGAGTTCCTTTCGCCTTTGCGCGAGATGCACTCGCGCGCGCCGCTTTTTCTATATTTCGCAAGGCAACTTTTTTCTCTCCTTTCATTTTTGTCGCTCTTACTTCTTACCTCTCGTTCTGAGAAAGGATAAGATATGCGTTTATCGTTAAAAATACCGGGTTATATTAATATTTGCAATTCTTGTATGATGTAGGAGTGCGAGGAATTTTTTAAGACTGCGTTAATTATAAGTGCAGCGTTTTCCTAATATTGTTATTGTTTTACGTGCTTGGGATGGAAACTATACAATTTTCCAGTTTGTTAGTAGTGAGTTATGGGGATGTAAGGGAAAGGGAGGTTTCGCAGAGTTTCCAGGAATTAAAGCAGCTTTAAATAGGGTGTTTAGTTTAGATTTACCTCTGAGTTGTTGTTGCGTAGACTGATCATTATTTTCACGAAACAAAAGATCGGTGTGCTTAAAATGTATAGTATTTTAATAAATATCATTAGAGACGTTGATATTAATTATCTGATATCGAAATATCTTACAATCATAGAACGAGTAAGCAAAATCTGAATGCTGCTCGAGCGGCTATTAAATGACATAAATTACGTGTTAACGTCACAAACTTAAGCATGCTAGCATTACTGTAAAGGATGGAGGTTCTGTCAGTCAGAAACAGTTCCTTACCTTTACGTGCTGTTAATCTTGATGCAATAAATGTATATGTGAAAATATATTTTTTAGTAGTTATTTCATAATAGAGGATAACAATTATTTTATTAGTACATTAATAGTGCCTGATATTGAAACTATTTTGGCGATGTTAACCTTCTAAAATTATCTTTTCATTTCTTATTAAAAAAATCTATATTTTTTGTCTATAACAACAAATATAATTGGAAAATTTTTTAAATAATTTATATACTTTTGAGCTACTTAATCGGCCAATCAATTGCGCAAAACAAAACAAAAAATATCCTTAATTAATCCGCTCGTCAGCTCAGAGCCGATGTTTCGATTTAGTCCTCTCTCTCTCTCGCTTCCTTGATATTCTACCACGCGCAAACATACACACGCAGCTTCTAATTAAAGAAAAACACCGACACGCTACCAAACCGCAACAACAAACAACGCAACTCTCGCAGAGCGCAATTTTCGCACTTTCACATTTAACGGTGACTATAAAAGCCTGACGACGCGAGAAAAAAGATAATTGGAACATCGTCATTTGGCTTTGAACTGCGTCGATGCCGCGAAATCGGACGTCCGCATCTCTTTGCTACGAAGAGAGAGAGAGAGAGAGAGAGAGTCAGACTATGCTTATCTGGTGACTCGATCGTGCGCGAAACTATTTCGAAACCGCTGAGACGCCTGAAGTATCTGTGCGACTATTCAGCTTCGTGGGAGGTAGAGACAGAGAGACGCTTCTTCTCTGAGGTGAGGATTGATGCGGTTAATTGATCGGTGAAAGAGAGACTGAGGTTTGCGTTTGGCGGTTTCGGTTCTTGTGGTACGCGTTGAATTTATATTGAGATGTTTGCTGGTTCTATTATAAGTTTATATAATGTTTCCAATAAGTGCCATGATATTTTAATTTATTCCAAAAAAAAAAAAAAAAAAAAAAAAAAAAGAAAAAAATAATGTTTGGGATATGAAAACATTGTTGTAGCACGTGATCGACGATAGTTAGCAGGTTTACGTTATCTTGTCGTGGTTGATGTAAAGTATGTTGTGAAATATTCTATAAATATATAATTATGTATATGGGAAACTGCCGTGGTACTGATAATAGAATACTGATTGAAATCGGTCGAGCATGTAGTAATATAAACAAAGAAAGTAGTTATAACGATCGCGTATTTCTATTAGTTAATAACTATTTTTATTAGCTTACCTTACTAAGCTGAAACTCCATTTTTTCCTCTGTGTTTGCTATAGATATTCGATGACTTTCAGTTTGTTAATTTGTATAATTTTAAAAATAAATATGGAAAGCACATAAAATATGAAGTATTAATTAAACATGCGAACAGCGCACAAAGGGTCTTCGAGTTGTCAGTAAATATTTCCTTGCATCGACGTTGCCTTAAGCTAATTCAGTACATTTTTAATAAGAGAAGTCACAGGCACTTACGTAAATGAAAATATTTGCCAGAGTGCAATTTCATTGCGTTTAATCAGCTTCAATTTCTATGATATCAGTATATGACATATCTGATTAAATTATACTCGAAGCGCTACGGTTTATAAGAAGAGCTCTTTTTAGGAAAATACGTGCAAGAGATTTAGTAAATAATTCAAGGATGTATTCGATCGTTGCACTTCTTTTTGGTTAAAAAATTTTTGTTATCTTATGATTAATGTGTCAATTAAATGTGGGCACTTTCAGCAAAAATCAATATTTAATAATAATACACGATATATGTATGTGTGTCAATGGATAAATGCCCGTATATAATCGATTAAAATGTAATGAAATGGAAGCATAAAGAATTTTCCCAAAAAAAATTAAATGTCTAAGTAGCATATATAAATTTTCTACAAGAAATATTGTGTATTATCTTCAACAACTCTACAAATTTGTTCCTATATCACTTACACCTAACTTCTACAGCAGTCTACCTTGCCCAACTATATACAGATATAAAACGATACCTTTCGCAACGATTCACTCTGACTCGGAAAAATCTTACATCTCTGCCACTTACTCGGCACCATTATTCTCCATGTAAACACGTACATCTCCCAACGTAAATCTTCCAAAGACACATTCCCTCTCTCTCTCTCTCTCTCTCTCTTTGTCTCCCTCGCCACCCATACATCAAACACTTTTCGCCGCAATAGCCTCCGATACTCTAAGACACCCATGCACGTGCGTACACCTATACGTATATACTTCACTGGATTTCGAGTCTCACTATATATATATACTTCGGGAAGACTCGAGTTGCTATATATCTGCCTTTACCGCGGGGTCAGGTGTGCGCGCACGGATTGCGCAATCGTGCGCATCGGGGTAAGTTCGCGTATATAGGAGAAGGCGAACGCTCGTTCGTTCTCAATTCTAGGGGGTTTGATTTTAAGGAACGCGACCCCGTGCTTTTCGGGTGGAAATATTGTTCGCGATTTTCCTTTTGTTTCGCCTGCATATATACATATATATATATACACACACACACGCGTGGCAAAGTTTGAAAGATGGCGCGTCACTGCGTCGGCTCCATTGCCGTAAATCTAGCGCTTGCGCGCGCGCACAGAGTGAATTATTGCTTCGATATTTTTTGCGTGTGAAAAACGTGTGTTATTTTCCTTGGGACATCCGTCTCTACCGCGCGTTCGTTATTTTTTTTTCGTTGCGTGTATATACACATGGGCTTTTGTTTAAACAAATGGATGTTTCTATTATGCCGAGGGAGCGGATGGTTGTTCAAATCGGCTTGTAGTTCGAAAGGACCGTTAGTCACGCATGCTTGTGTGTCGGTCGGGATATTCGATTGTGCGCGGTCCACGAGTGATCGGTTTAGAAATCATTGCTCGGTACGAAATTTATGTGCATAATTGTAAAGAGCGGATGTCGGTTATGGTGGATTTTATCAGAAGTGTATATAAAATAATTTAAATTTACAGGCTTCGCGTCGGCGGAATGATGTGTGTAATATCTGTTAAAGAAAATGTTATCGATCTCGCTCGTATATATAATAGTTCAACCGTTTTGAGAAAACGATATAGATGATAAATTACAAATAACCATATACGCAGTATGAAAGATTTTTCATTTTAAAATTAAAAAATTAAACTTTGGTATACAATTTACAGCCACAATTGTGATACAATAACACGACATTGACATTTCTGTAACAGTATTTGAAAATTATTATATATTCTTCAATAATTAATAATACCCTAGCACGACTACTTTTTCTAAACTCAATCCCCAATGATTACTCAAACCTCGATCACATCAATTTACCCAACAAAACGTTGATTTCTATACCCACAAAGATAACACACTGCTTCCTCCCCTCTCTCCTTCCCAATAATTTATTATCATAATCGTTCATTCATCACTAATATTCCGCTCGGACGCACCTGCGCTAACCTGCGAGTGTACACCCACACAGTCACACGTCACCCACATGCGCTACAATGGCCCGCGTTTCGCATGCACTTCCGCGTAAATCACACAAAAGGACGAGAGTGAGAGAGAGAGA
This sequence comes from Torymus tubicola, assembly GCA_035583055.1. Classification (NCBI taxonomy): domain Eukaryota; kingdom Metazoa; phylum Arthropoda; class Insecta; order Hymenoptera; family Torymidae; genus Torymus; species Torymus tubicola. The sequence goes on from JAWWEQ010016206.1 coordinate 7,091, forward strand.
GAGAGAGAGAGAGAGAGCGTTGAAATTCTCGCCGAGCGCTGCTATATACTCTCGCATATATACGGGCGCGTGCAACAATTATCGCTCGCGCAGCCGGCGCGATATTGCATTTATCTATTTTCGCTTTCACGGAGATAGAAAGCCCTGCTGCGGGCCGCGTGTGACGTCTGCATGCCGTGCTGTCCCCGCTTCGGGAAGCCGATAGAATCTCTCTCTCTCTCTCGGCCGCCTGCGCGCGCGCGCGTTTTATCGCATGCCACGTGCATTGAGAGTCTTTTTGGCGGACTGTATGTATGCGTATGTGTGCGCATGTGTATGTGTGTGTGTTTGGTAGTATATGGTTTGGAATATAGTTTGGAAATGATGGGTTAGTTCGCGACAGTTGGCGAACAGGGTTAGCTTTGGGAAACTTATTGGGATAACTGCTGGTCTTTCGTAAATGAATACGCGAAGGGCTTTGTTATAGTTACATTGATTCGTTTTTATGTAGTAGAGCTTCGATTGGGTTTTTAAGAACGATTGTTGCGAGGATTTTTATAGTTAGAAGGATAAAAGGTTTTACAATTAACGGTCGATATAATAGTCATGCGTGTTGGTTCATTTGTGGCAAGCTCGTGTATAGCTATGAAAGAAAATACAAAATTTTTTGTAGAAAGAGCTACTTTAGCTTTTGTTTCATGGCGCGTATAGGTGCTGTTTTTACAATAATGCTCAAACACTTATGCATGTTCATTAACGCACGCAATGACTTTAGAATGAATTAGATAAGTTTGTCGTAGAATTTTAGAATTCACTGACCCAAATATATATAAATGTTTTTCTAGCTTGACAAAAGCCCAAGTGATGCAAATCATCATTGTTCGCTAGTTTCCTTGGTATACAAATGCTTTTATGGAAAACTTTTGTTGATGTTCCAGTTCACGGTTAAAAATAGATTTTATTCCACCGTTAAAGCGGGAAAAAATACTTGTGTGGCTTTACTCGTGCAATAAATCCACTTAAGAGAAAAATCTGCTTTTTACCTCCGTGTCACCTAAACTGACACTTATGTCACGCTTGTTTAATCCAAATTATCTGCCAGAACTATTCTCAAATGTTATTTATGTATGAGAATAAAAAGATAATGAAGTAAACCTTTCTAAACATTATCACAAAAAGTAAATAAAAATAATTATGGTAATTATGCTTCTCGATAGTATAGGCCGAATAACAAACATGTATGATAATGTACTATTGAATTTTTTTTTCATATAAGCGTATATATTTTATTTTCCCAACAGAACTGATGTATATTAGTCGTTCTCTGGGGAATCGAGAAATCAAAAAATTTGTTTCTTTTATAATCACCTAAATCGCTTCCTAACCATCCCATAAGTTACCCTGAGTTTTTTCAGATTTTTTTCACTTAATGTTTCATTTGGAGGTATGTGAATGACAGTATACAAATACAGCTTTAAAAATATATTTTTATTGAAAAACTAAGAAAATTTTACAAAAAAAAAATGTCTTTTAGGTTTATCGTGAAAAATGCTTCCCTGAGGATTTATAAATTAATCAAACTCGGCCAAAAATGCAGAAAATGCTAAAATCACCAACTTTCATCCTCTGCCACTAAAAAACTATAAGTGAAAAAAATCTGAAAAAATTCAGGGTAATTTATGAGATAGTTACGAAGAGATTTAGGTGATTATAAAAGAAAAAAAATTTTTGACCTCTTGATTCCCCAGAGAACGACCCATATATATAAGAAACAAATAAATATTGTTACAGTTTCTGCGTAAAATTTTATTTATTTTTATCATCTTTATTATTCTTTGTTTTATTAAAATTTTTCGTGGCTTTTTTATGATTAAAAGTAAATAATGCCACAGTATAGCAGAAATTATTTTTATTTTACGAAATTTTTTTTTTTATTTATTAATTCTTTCTTACAAAAGGAAGCTGATTGATTACTGGTATACCAACTAAAGGTTTAACAATCTCTCAACTGTTTGGTATAGTTATATAAACCATTAAAAAATAATGATATAGAAATTAATAATTGATCGTCTGATTTTACTATATTATTCCTACCCAGCTAAACAATTAAAAGACGATTCTTGTGCACACGTCTCCGCAACTTTACCAATCATCTCTCTCTCTCTCTCTCTCTCTTTCTCTTCCTGCCTCCTTTCAGCATTATCAATAAAATAACGGATGTTTTGCATTTCTCGGCGGACGATTAATGCCGGCACATCGTAGCAGACAGCAGACACAGCCGCGGCACCACGGCCGATGTCTCGGCATGATGACACGGCGCCGCGACGCGCGTCAATACGTCGATAGTTCGAAACTTGGGGCATTGTTCACGTCAAAAGTACAGTTTCGTCGTGTATACTCGATCTCGCGTGTACGCTTACGCGCGTGTCGGCAGAATAAAACTCTGGCATTTTAAGCGCGCTTTGTGTGTCTGATCGCGCGTGTCTGTGCGCCGAAATTTCGACGCGGTCTCGCGCGTGTCCTAGAAAAAGGACGCACCTTTTAAATCCCACGCGCTTAAGAGATAACGGCTTGTCTCGCTTGCTGTCGCTCGCTTTTTCGCGCCGGGGATGTCATCTTGATTTTTAGAGGAGGAAGAAATACATCGTCGACGGTGAAATACCCGGTTTAATAAAGTGTCTTATATATATATACATGTTTGAAAATTGAAAGATATTTATTTGTAAAAAAATAGTTTTTGTTAAATAATTAAATACGTCATTGGAATCGTTAAAGGTAGCAAAGATTAAATTTGAAAATGGACACTTTAATTTGAACGAATTTAATTTCATATGCAAAACTGGCATTTCGTGAAAGGAAGTGGCGACAGCTGACGTTATAGAATAAAATTATATTTTACTATTCGGGGAAATAAAATTTCTGAAAAATGAATTTCATCGTGCATTTTTATAAGAACGATATTTGGAAAAATGAATTAATATGTTAATGAATTATTAAATGATCTGGAAAGTAAAATAAATTGGAAAAGACTTTTCTACATTATATTATATAGTTCTATGGCCATCCGAAAATACATGATTTATATGAAATTACATTTCAAATCTTCTATTGTTATAGTTTAATATAATTTATTTTTATGTCTAGTTGCACATCCTTTTTCTAACGATGTCGAAAATCTGTTTTAATCCACAACTTCAGATAAAGTTCAAACGACTTTCAGAATTTTAAAGATGTGAACTCCCATCGTTGAAAACTTTTGATGATTTCTAATCTATATAACTCTCAACATACCAAATTAGACTTATGTCTAAAACGAGATTCTAAAAAACTTATTTTTATAAGTTTAAAAAAAGAAACTAGTTTATGGCAAGAATTTTTGTTCAGAAAACTAACATGCCATCGTAATGCATGTCATATTTCAAAAGCCAACTTTCAACCTTTTCCGCTGCTTTTTCTTCCTTCTACATCGTGTAAGCTACTTTGAGGGCACTCCTGCAACTAAGAAATTTTTAAAGTAAATTTTTTTCCTATATGGACGTTAATATAAAGTAGAGAAAGGATATCACGAAAATTAATATGTCACACAAAATTATGTTAATAAAGAAGTAGTATTTCATAATATATTTTACTCTGTTCATTTTATTATATTTTCTTTTGAGTTTCTTATAGTATTATTATGCCTGAACAGAAAATACGAAACCATGTAACTTTTGATATTTGATGTTCCTTTATATTATATGTTAGTACTATTGTTATTGATAATACAAAAATGAAAAATATTAATAATATAATTATAAAGATAAAATTAAATTTGATATTCATGAATAAATATCATTAATATTTTATCATTTGCTTATTTAAGATATTCTTATACGCATTTAAATGAAATCCAATCTCAAATTTATCATAATTATCAGAAACTGACATAAGAAAAATTTTTACAGGCGAATATACATAGCATTGCTATTAAGATTCAGGGTGACAATCTGAGTTCACCTCGAGATATGTATTCCCTATTAATTTCTCGTAATAACAACTTTTTATTTCTCAAATATCAATATAATGCAACATATACAAACTTTTTGATTAATTTAAAAAATATTTCATTTGTACAAAATAATTTGACAACGTTCCCTCTTTTTAAACAATGTATGTCAAAAACCTAATTAATTTCTGATCTGAAAACATTTAATTTTTACCATATAATAGGGAAATGCATTCATTCATTTTTAATACAAGTCGTCCGCAGTCTTTTCTAAAATATTCCTGAATATCAAAATTTTTAAATTGATTAAACTTCTATTTAGACTCCTTCGAACAAATTTCTCGCTGTTCTCAAATAAACTATTCTAATTCCAGCCAATTTCCCTTTGTCTGTGCGCTCGCGAAAAGTCAAACCGAGAAACTCGCTACAGACACACACACACACACACACACACAGAGTGCAAATCTTGCTGCGCACGCGAGCCGTTACTCACTCGTGCGAATGATTCGGACAATCGCTCCGGCAGCGCTCTACCCTCGATTCCTGCACGACTCATCTTCTCACCTGTCTTTCCGTCTGTCTTTCTCTCTCTCTCTCTCGTGCCCCGCCGACGAATCTAATTGCGATCGCGCCCGTCACGCGATTCGATACCGATCGATGTCTCTCTCTGTCTCTCTCTCTCTCTTTCGTCCGCTTTCTCTCCCCCTTGCCGCCGTAATTGCGCAATCGCGATTACCATGTTTACCTGAGGTGGAAAGTTCGATGCGCGCGATCGTTAATTAATTTGTGAGAGACGCGCCTTATGGAAAGTTTGAATGAAGAAAAAAACTACGACGGAGACGAGATGGGGAGATTCTTTTATTTTTGCTCAGGAGATGGTCTGTCACGATGGTTAGTGCGCAGACGATCTTCGATGCGCAGGACTTTAGGCGGAAACGAGTCTTATCGATTTTGTGCGAGAGCGAACGTTCGCCATGGGCGGGGGAATGACTATTCGCTCCATTACGCGGCTGTTCTCCTCCGCGACCTGGACGGAGGATTTCTCGCGGGTTTGTTCGTTTATTGCGACGAGTAAAGTTCGTGAATTTGCTTGATCTGGCTTGAATTAGGATTCCTTTACTTGTCGTTTTATTCTACGGATGATGTTTTGTATATAAATAGATTTTTTTATTTGAATGTTTTCATAAACAACTGCGTAACAAAAGAAAATATTGAATAGGGTCAGGGTTCCGAAACCCCAATTTTTTTTAAACTTGCAGAGGTTGTAGGTGATACCATACTATGAACCTCTGCAAAGTTATACATTCAAATTATTAAAAAGAAGTGAAAAAATGTGGTCGATATTCCCTTTTTTCTATCTTCTGTGGTTAAAACTGTAAAACAATACATTTAATTATTTATATAAATAAATATTATTAGTAAAAAAGTGATAAAATTACTTTAAAAAAATGTTATTACCTGAACATCTTCATTTTCTTCTATTTCCATATTGTTCCTTTTTTTTCTTATTTCTAATACTTAATAAACTGTCGGAGCTTATTCCTCTTTAAATTATGGTTAGATTGTATAATAATAAACAAATAAAAAAGAAGTATTATTGAGTATTGAAAATAGGAAAAAAGGAACAATGTGGATGTAACGCAAGAAAATGAAGATGTTGAGGTAATAACATTTTTTTTAAGTAATTTTACCACTTTTTTACTAATATTTAGCATGATCTATGTATATCATATTCATATAAATAATTAAATGTATTTTTTTATAGTGTTAACCACAAAAGATAGAAAAAAGGGAATAGCGACCACATTTTTTCACTTCTTTTTAATAATTTGAATGGCTGTAGCTTATTTTGGGAAAAGCATTAGGGTGTATAACTTTACAGAGGTTTATGGTATGATATTACCTACAACTTCTGCAAGTTTAAAAAAATTGGGGTTCCAAAATTCTGACCCTCTCCTAGTAAGCAAAAAAAGAAAAGAAAAATATTTAGAAGTTTACAATTTATGGTAAAAATCTTAAGCATACTCTAGCTAACAATTAGCTATAAACCACAGTAATAACGTAAAGTTTTCAGTTTTAAACCTGGCTAAAATATGCTTAAACCTGTATAAAAATTTACACAGTTAAAAGCAACGTACATATCGCATGTAACGTCTAATTGAAGATATTGAATAGTTAATAATTCAATTTTTGGTATTGTGTAAACCTTTAGAAAAATCCATATCTTCAAAACTTAACTGAGATTTAATATAGAGAAATTAGTTAATTTACAGTTACTTAATATAATTTTTCGCTAATTTAATGAAAATTAGCTGATTTTTATTTCGATTATAGTTAACAAAGTAGCTTATTTATAGCTACGAAATCTAGCTAATTTATAAAAACTTAGATAGAAAAGCTGCTTAAATCTTATCATGGTAATGACATACTTTAAATGATATTAAAGAACGTCTCTAATGCTTAAAAACAAATTTAATTTTAATGTTTCTAAATTTTTGCATAACTTTTTTCACTCTTTAATGTTTTACTAGAAGGGAAATTAATTGTATGATTTTTCTTTGTGTTTTAGGTGAGTTGACGATGTAATTCATATACTTATTCAGTACATTCATCACGTAAGTGAATATTTAAACGTTTACAGTAAGATTAAGATTAAAACATTTAACTATAATTTCGACTTAAATAACATAAATGTTAATAGAACAATACGCTACCAAGTACGTTTAATTTTGTGGGTAAAATGGCAGCTCATCAATTTATCTAAAAAATTAAATTAAACACGACTTCGATATTACTATATTACACAGAGGTACCTCGTATATTAACAATCGTCTACAAATAATAATTATGTTATTATATTATTATTTCTGAACCAAAAACCACTCTGTATAATCGCGGCAACGGTCAACTTTTACACGTCGATATTTCAGTCTTCGCTAACTATATCTACTCTTGTGAAAAGAATTTATCAGCCGCTCCGTCTCCCACCCTTCAAAGAATTTCTTCAGCGGGTCGTTGTATGATGGGAGAAGGAGTATGAGAAGGGGATTTCTGAATGGTCAATTATCAAACTTAAATCGTATGCAAAACTTCGTCTATGAAAAGCCGTAGGATAAAAACGACTCGCAAATACATTATCTTGAGTCGAGTCTTGGGGCGACGCTTCATACTCTTATATGTGCCTCGGGAAGAGACTTCATCTCGTTCACGGCGACCTCCAATATCACCGTCTTATGCGAGCGAAGGAACGAGCGTATTGACAAACTTTTCTCACAACTATATGCGTTTCCGAACCAATTAAATCTTTGAGAATTAGATTAAATCGAATATAGAGGCATGATAATAACAGAAAAGGCATATGCATTGTATATAGTATTCTGGAAATACGAAGTTTTCTCATTCTTTACTTCTTTTGATAAAATTTTAGAGATTTAAATACATTTAACTAATGACAATCGAAGTTATATGATATTATCAAATCTACGTACTAAATCAATAGAAGAATAACATTTTTTTTTACAAGAAATTTTATTTTTAAGTTTTTATACGTAAAAACACCAATTCTTTATTCATTCCATCTAATAATTGAAGATGTTGCTTTTATAATTCATAAAACCATATTTCGCTGAAATTCGTACTCGTCATATTAAAATATATATATATATGTCCTCTTTTCACATTAACCGCATTGAACCACAATTACTTCTACTCCTCCCAAAACCGCACGCACGTAGAATCCGCGTTCTATACTCTACAATCAGGCACCTGTGAGCGTCTTTTCAAAAATTCTCAGAAAACGGAGGTAAAAATCGTCGTCGTTCCCCGCAGTTTCTGCCGAACTCTCGTCGTCGTCGTCGTCGTCGTCGTGCGCAAGTAATTTACATTCAGCGCCTTTTCTCCCCCTCTCACTCCCTATACGTACTGACTATTCTTTTTTTCTCTCTCTCTCTCTTCACTCGCGCCGATTCCGAAAAGTTGCCAGGGCGGAAAATGAGTTTCCGTCGTGTGTCCGCGGGCGCGCCTCCTTTTTCGAGAGACGTATAGTCGAATGCGAGAAAATGGTAATAGTGGCGTGGCGCGCGGGAAAAAGAGAAACATGAAAGAGTTGAGGAGGCTGTGGGGGGAGATACGAGAGAGAAAAAAGTTGCGGAAGTACATTGAATGATGGCGGCGGTAGGTATATAGTAGGAAGAAGAGAAACGCGCATAGTTGGAGAAACGTTCCGTTTGATTAGTTATAGAGTATTGGCTGATTTAGAAAAGGCCAAATGAAAGAATATATATTCTCTAAAAAATGATCTCTTTTTTTTTATTGCTAACTCGCTACAGTTTAGGTGGTAGTAAATTTAATTTAAGTAAATCGACGGTTACTACATGCTTCAACAATATTAAAGAGTTTAATTCGTCTATGTGTTATTACGTCAAATTAAGTTTCAATGTTAATCTTCAATACAACACTGATACTCAATTATGCAACATATATATAACGTAACGTTTATGCGTCACGCAAAATTATGCGAATCCGTCAGTCATGTACAACTGTTGAATATGAATGAACATTTTGACAAAAACATAACTTCGTGATAATTTTCAAAAAGATAATTCAATAAGCTGTCAATCACAGCTTGTCAATCACAATAAACTTGTAAGCTATATCATATTATCCATTGCGCGCGTATATTATAAAGATATTTTTTGGCCTAGCGGGCGAAAAGTACCACTTTTACTCCAGGCGCCCGATCGTAAAAATTTTATTTTTGGCCTTGCTAGGCAAAAAAATCGTATATGCACTACATGCATAATATACTATTGCACATTCGTTATTTTACTATATATAATTTTGAAATAAGAAGCTTTATATATAAAAGAATAACTTTGGAAAATTTCCAGACTTCAGTTCTCAAAAGCCTTCCCAAATAAGTCGCTTATATATAGAAAAGCATACATCGCTTCGTTAAATAACAACCAACAGCGGCATCAGCTTCAGCTCCGCCTATACCTTCACTACCCTCTTCAAAGTTCCATGCAGAAGCGCGAGTCGAATTCGCGCGCGACATCTCACTTCCTCGCTTTGCCAAGAGACAAAAAAAGAACTCCACATCTCTCGTTCCATCCCTCCGCCCTTCGTAAAAATACTACGCGGCGGGCCTCGACATCGCGGGCGGGGCAAAAGAAAAATCGAGCGCGCGCGCGCTGTGCGGGAGCAAAAAACAAGATCGAGCGCGCATCAGCGGAAAAAGGATCGAGACACGGAAGGAAAGCTTTCCATCGTTGCGCCTTGTGTATTACCGTCGCGCGCTCTAGCTTGGCGCGAAAGACGAATGCTCTTCCCGGAGCTATACTACTACTACTACTGCTTCTTCTTCTTCTTGTTCGCTTGCTATGGCTGCATATCGGAGAAGAGGGAACGCGGAAAGGAAATTGATTGAGTCGCTGATTTCCCGTGAAAGCTGCCACGCGAGAGGATGAGGAATGGCGACGTGTGCGCGCGCAAAGAAAAGAGGAACGCGAGTGAGAGAGAGAGAGAGAGGCTGTCTCTTTCGTGCCACGCGGGTACGTCTGCCTCCGGGGGAAATATACTTTTATTTAACTGTCTTGTTTACCTGAATAATTTCATTTCCACGGGCTTTTTGAGGAGTGACAGGTTGTCTTGCGGGCGCGCACGCGCGCGTGTGTATTATATGCATGTGCATGGGGCTGTGAGTAACAGCCTTTGCGACGCTCGGTAGATGGAAAAATAATTGGACGATGCAGAGGTTGCGAGAGAAAGAGAGAGAGAGAGAGAGACGCTTTGAGGATTTGCTTATCGAGGTTCACGGAGATGAAAATTTGTTCGATGCATGTAGGTATGATTTGTTAGGTGGTTTTCCTTTAATTCTCTGGTTGTTTATGTACACTGAGAAGAATGATGTATTAAAAATTACTATAATACATAGTAACGTTTATCTTATATTCATTGTATAAATTGCTATGTAAATGTTTTTTACTATAAAACATAATAATTTTTTTGATATTGCAATCTCGACGTTACTATATATTATAGTAATTTTTAATACATCATTTTTCTCAGTGTAAGTATGAAAAGTTAATACTGATTTAGGACATTAGATATAAAATGTAGTTATTTGCAGAATTTAATAATTTAAAAAATTTTTTCAGTTTACCTAGATTTTATAATTGAAAATGTACATTTTTGTCAAAATTGAATACATGTAGTGGTTTACCGAGAGAAGAAATTATAAACTTTAGCCGTGATTTTATTTTCTAAAAACTTGACTATACAACGCCGTAAGTTTAGTTAGAAATTTTAAAAATTTTCTAGATTTTGAAGTTCTCTAACAAAGTTAAAGCAAATATCTTGGCGAAGTCTATCTGCAACCTACATACCTTGCGGAAACATAAGGAAGATATTGAGAAAAGTTTCATGGGAGTCAGTTCAGTGATTTTCGAGTTGTCGAACTACTGTATAAACAAACAAATAAAGTATCTAGAAATGATAGTGTAAATATCTTCGCAGATAATAAAAGTTCGATGAGAAAAGTATTTTCACAGAAAATTTCCATAAAATTTGCTTTTCACGCGCGGTCACGGAAGAAATTCGTTCGGTATGCATTATAAAATAATGAATTTTTTTTTATTTTTACAAAAAATATTAATAGCGAATCTAATATCAATAACTTTTATCTTATCGTATAAAAACATTCTTCTTTTGTCAACTTCTCTTTCTACCTTATTATAATTTTTACGAGCTAATTTTTTTTCAGCTCAATTACCATGAAACAACGACACCAACAACGTCATCAAAATATCCCCCGCGAAACTCAATTTTAGCAAGTCCAAGTAGTATCGCTTACGCGTCGTCGTCGTCGTCGCGTGTTAAAGCGAGACCCACCGGTACGAGAATATAGGCAGAGGAGAGAGAAAGAGTATAAAAGACAAAAAGGCCGCGGAATTAACGTCATCAGCCGCCGGCTTTGCGCTCGCGAAAAAGCCCACGTCGCCTTTGTACCCGCGAAAAAAGAAAAAGCCCTTCCCTTGCTCGCATCAAGTCGCGCCCAAGAAAAGAAGCCAGCCAGCCAGCCAGCCAGCCAAGGCGCCTAGCTCTGAAAAATTCACAAGCTAATAAATTTCGCTTAAGATCCGCTATACATCCAATTACAAAGGCCATCGCACGTTACGTTCACTCTTTCCCCCCCTCCCTCCCCCATCGATTAATCTTCATTAACGTTTCTTTTCCTCACGCTCCAAGCGCGCGCGCACGTCTCTCGTCATCTCTCCCGCATTCAACCCTTTTCAGCGATGTCTTCTTCCTCTGCGCACCCTGTTCCATTCTTTCGTTCGCGCATCTGTCTCCCCCGCCGCCGCTACTGTCGCCATCGTCGCGCGCTGCTTCTGCTGCTTTTTCCCTTCGTCGTCATTCATCCGTGCGCTCGCGCGCTTGGCTTTTTGCTCTAGCGAAAAGTCGTTGTCGAAGTATCCGAGCGTTCGGAATTGGACGACGACGAGGAGGACGATTCCGGAGGTGGAAAGAGAGGAAGAAAGAGAGAGAGAGGAGAATGTGTAAGAGATGGAGAACCGGGAGGATAGGGTGGTAGAGATGGTGCGGAGGGGAACTTTTTTTTCTGTCTTTTTTTTCGTTCGTCGTCGTTGTCGTCGTCGTCGTTGGGGTTGGTAGAGAGAATGCACGGGTTTTCGAGATTGGGGGAGAATGATGTCAAAGCGATAGGAAGGGGTTTTTGATGTATTTGTCTTTGAGGGCGAGGAGGACGTTGGAAATTTCGAGGTAGAATGGACTAGGGACTTTTTAGTGATAAGGGTGTGTTTGAGAACATGTGGTATTGACGGTTGATTTAGTTTTGTTAAAAATATCGCAGCTAGTTAATAAGGCTTATCGAAATTAATCTCCAATAAAAATGAAATTCTGAATCAAGTTCTAGATCTGTATAAATTTACATTTTTATTAAATTATATTTTACACATTTTTGACGTACTACGTATGAGATTGCTTATATTTTGTTGTGTATGCATTTAAAATCACTATTTGAGTAATAAAGTTTTTCATAAAAGACTGAAAAAATATGTATACGTTCAAAATTTCATCCATTCTTCGTCCATTTGTGTAACGTTTTTTGGAGTATCTTAAAAATTTTAGACTGTTACTTTTCTGGAGGAAATTTGAAGCATATTCTAGATATAAGTTATTTTTATGTAGTGTAGTAGGGTCCATTATTTAGTTATTTTGATAAGAATATCGAATTCTTAATTATGAAGTGAAATTAGGTAAGAAATGCTGAAAGAGTAAAGAAGAGAGAACGTGAACTTAACAATTCAATTGTTCACTATTGCTTAATTATTTCTTCATGGATAGCAGACATCATTTCTTGCGACTAAATATCCCGATTTCCTATATTAATATTGATGTCGTTAAAGTGCATTATTAAAAATACACGATATGGAGCGAATATCTTCAAAGCATATCTAATTCATAGCTATAAAAAATTCATAGCTAACGGGTGACTGTTTTTCAAAGGTTAAAGGAAATTGACTAATTTTTAGATACGAATTATAGTGAACAGGATAACTTATTTATAGCTAAAATATCCAGATAATTTATGACAGTTTATGCAGATATTTGCTAGAGTAATTTTGACAAAAGATTATCACTGTATCCGTATAACTCACGAGAACGTACACAATTTTTTTGAGACCCCACAAAAGCAACTTTACGTAACCGAAAATCTTTCTCCGCAGTCGACGACAATAATATATCACACATAACCTTCGCCGAATATGCTTCCGGGCCACGTTAGACACATTCAATCGCGTTGCCGGTTCGATATGGCCTTTAATCAGAAATCCAATCAACCCGAGCCGCAAGCGGCGCCGCCACTGCTGCCGCCGCCGCCGCGCTACGATAGTTAATAACGGCGCGTCGTCAGTTACAAATCAAGTCCTGTGCGCCCAACCGCAGTGCTGCCATCATTCATTCCTTAAATACCCGTAGATCAATCGAACGTGCAGAAACGATGCTTCTTCGGTTTATATCCATTTAACCGTATAGATCGAATGGAAAGTCGTGTGAACGCGCGTCGTCGTCGGACGATCATCTCGATGCTGTAGAAAGGATACGCGCGGCAGCCAAATTTATTTGCCATTTGTAACGTTGTCTCATTATTCCGTGGCGACCGCAACAAGTTGTCGAAGATGCACACCGACGTCGTTCGCTTTCTATAGTGAAAATGTGAACGAGGAGGTGAAATTATGCAGCATACTCGCGCGTATACTCGGCTTTCTAGAATTTAAACCCCCGGGGGGGGGGGGAGAAAGAGTGAGAGAGAGAGAGAGACCTTGGCGCGATGAATAAGAGAGAGAAGATGCTAAGCACCGGATGAAAGTTGGCGTTATCGAAGCGAAGGGTCTTTTTCTATCGATGGATACAATCGATCGAGTGCAAAGAAAATATTTGAAAAGTTTATTCAATTTCACATTTCTAACATGGTTGTATGCAAATATTTCTATTCGAAACAGTTCCATTGAAATTGAAAATTGATGCTAATTACGTAAAATAAATTTTTAGATTTTTAGATTTGATAATTTTATTTTGTTCATTATGCAAAAACTACCGAATTTGTATATTCAGTACATGTTATGTTGAAAATTGATTAGCAATGTTACGTTGCTAATTGGTTATCAAAAACTTGTGTCCACTATACTTTACACGTACAATGGAATAATAGCGAGTCGATATTATTCATAAAAGGTATATAACAGTATGAATGTATACATAACCAACATGGATTTTTATGAGCTATACAATGGGCTGTACAAACAGTCGGATATAACAAGAGTTCTATTAAATTAAATAAAAATTATATTTTTCTTTTAAATAAAAATTTTAAAATTTTTTATAAAAGTTCGAATTCTGCCTCAAATAGTGTATCCCTGCACTCTACCACATTTAAGGCGCCAGCAATCTCAACAAAAAAAAACCTAATTATCCGAAACAACAAAATTGTAACACTCTACATTAAGATGTCAACGTGATAAAAAACGACTTAGCTGGTTGATAATACGCGAAAATCGAGCGTCCCCTCGACGACGAGGCAGATAGCTCTCTTCGCCGGCGAAGTAAACGGAGACCCTCAAAGAAAAGTAGAACGGAGTCCTGTGGGCGATTTATGAAGATCCACTGCCACTACCTAACTTCTCCCTCTCTCTCTCATCGTCTCTCTTTCTCGCGAGGGCTCACTTGTCGGGATTCTTCGATCCCCTTCTTCGTCCGAAAATCCGAGCCGGGATTAGGATTACCTTGCAGGGTCGGCTCTTTAACGAGGTTCCTCTTCCAGCTCCACTCCTCCATAGTTTCTGCTTTCGTTAGTACGAAATTTCAGCTATGCATGTATGTATACACACCATCGCATACATTGGTTTGTGGCACTACGTGTATCTGTCGATAACTGGAAAAGTAGAGGAGGAAGGAAGAGAGACATTTTCATATTCGATCGACCGCGGAGTGCATTTACATCAGGCAAACGTCGTCTGGTGCGCGATTTTACGGGGCGACGGCCGGTTATGGGCACCGGATGGATATGCGCACACTCACTGTGCGCATGGACGAAGAGAGAGAGAGAGAGAAAGAGAGAGTGGGTGTAATCCTCGCGAGAGCTGTCAGCTACGGCCGCGGGGATTGCAGCTGCGGTGGAGATTCGACGTCTTTACGGCGTAGTGCGGGGATAGTCGATATGGAAGTGTGATTCGATGGTCGTATGCGGGCTTTGAGACTGCAGGTTTTTTTTTTCGACGAATTTTTGAGGAAAGAGGTCTCGGTGGTAAAGGAAAATGGAAATGCCGCGGTAGAGAGGATGGTTTTTTTGTTGTTGAAGGGGAGGGGGAGAAGAGGGGGTAAATCGATTTTGAAGAAATGGAGGATGAAGGTGGAGCGAAATAGTGTAGTTTTTGTGGAGGGTTTTGCGCGATAGGGTCTTTTTATTTGATTTGTTTTAAAGAAAGAGGATTTTATGGTTTAAAGGGGCTTTTGTTTTACTAAACAAACTTAATGTTGTATAGTTAAAAATCGTTTTTCTGATATTACTGCAGTATTACTGAATTTAATTATTTTCTAATCATCAAGTTTTATACGCTGAACAATTAACTAAATACTAGATGTTAATATTAAAATTTCTACTGCGCAAGCAACTACACTGTAAGAAAACTTCCATATATGTATAGATATACTATGTTTACATTTTTCGTTTCAAAATATACACAATGTCTATATCTATATACATGGAAGTTTTCTAATAGTGTACTTTGCATTTGGGTATATTAAGAAAACATGTCCTATGAAAATACGCGAAATACGCCAAACTAGCATCAGATCTGCGCTTACGGCCCCTATTCAGCCCCGAACGTAGACATAACGATTTACTTACTCTCACCGCTTTAAACACAGCCGTTCAGCCACAAAACGAACCTCCGATATGATAAAATCTTGGCTCGTGCAAACAGGCATACACACACAGTCGTTCTATTCGCTCTGCACACACACACTACCCACCCTCAACGACTTCATTTCCATTCCCATTCTCATTGTTTTTTTTTCTCTGCCCTCCTCGCCACGATACACTTGACCACTACTACCAACTAGAATTTACGAATTCGCGCATTACGTTTGACGTTATAGTCGGGAGAGAGGATATAGAGCGTACGTTTTGCAGACGCGATAAATTGTGGCGATTTAGGCTCGGCCAAATGACCCCGCGAGAGTACGAGGCGAGTGGACGCGGAGTCGCGCTTTGCGGTTGGTCAGTTTTATGGCGAGCTCACGCGTGAACCTCTATATATAGCTTTTTGTCATCCGGACGCGATAAAGTAGTGTCATATTATTGCCCGACGCATTTGTCCCGTCTACAACGACCGTAAAGTTTTTGGCTTTCCGATATATATAGTGCTCCGTCCGACAATTTAATCGCCCGCGAATGGCACTGTGCGCAGTTTATGTTTGAAAGTGGTTTTGAATGGAAGTTCGATGTTTTGCTTTGATTTTTCGTACGTAATGCCTATGTGCTCGTGTATACCTGTGTGACTTGAATTGAAGCTTTTAATTGTTAGTCGTATATGACGATAGAAACAATGTTTTGTTTTTCCAATCAACGTGTATACGAGAAAAATATTCCTTACTAAAATAGAATCCCTTCCATTCTTAATTTTCAGGTATACTATAAAATTCGTAGAATTTATGCAAATGTAGCTGTAGGATATATGTCAGAAGATGAGAATGACTTGCAGAGTTATTTATGAACCTGACATCGATTTTTCTTTCTAATTAAAATTTATATGTAACCAATAAATCAATACTTTACAGATATTATGAAGTACATTTTTATTATGTAAATATAGAATTAGAGTTATAGGGTATCATTTAATCTAATAAATAATGAAAAATATGACAATTCGAAATAAAAGATAACAACAATTTATGAAAAATTCTTTCATACATATACGCAATAAAAATTATACGAAAGTCAAACTGTTTCGTATTCCCGCAAATATGAATAACCTATTAGTTTCCTTCAACAAACACGTACACGTAAACAATATAAGACCATGTCGAATCATTTCTCTTGTCTTCGCTTACAATATCAACCCCCGATCCACCTCTCCATTAATATTCTCGTCAGAAACACCGTTCTTTCTCCACATCGCGACCGCGGTCAGAAAAAGAAATTAAACCCAATCCCTCCGACAAATCCAACCGCGCGCATCGTACCTCTCTCTAGCCATCACGAAATTGAATTATATACCCCGGTAACAGCGCGTGAGAGAGAAAGAGAGTGAGAGGGGAAGAAGTGAGCGAGTACTCCCCTTATACCCTTTCGCCGTACGGAAAAATGTTTTGTGAAAACGCTCCTCAGTTTTGCCGACTGATATGAGTGACCGCAAGTATTGCGCTCTGGCTCATTTATAGTTAGTTCCACATGAGCGCCTAGATGGCGCTCAACACATTTGTTTGGCGTCATTTATGGGGCCGCTGCTTTTGCCCAGTCAGAATTTCAGAGTAAATTACTTACTATACTGAATTATTAATCAATTTTCTACATCTAATAAATCTTTTTTCATATTTTGACCGATGAAACTATATTAACGATAGCTCGTATACATAATATATATCTACAGATTTTAATAGTAATTTGGGACAGAACATAAAATTTATAGTTACCATATGTACGATAAATGTTGGGTGATCCTGCACAGAAAACTATGTTATGCGTATTTCTACTCTCGAGCTTTCACTACTTTCGCTCAGCGGTGTGCTTATAGACAGTTGTTGAGTGGGGCTCATCGTTGAACTAGGCGACTCAGTCCCCAAAAACTATGAGCGCGAGCCCTTCAACAAAATTGTGGGAGCACCGCTCACTGTGAGTGTTTGCAGCGGCTCGACAAACCATTTTTCCGTACACACGCGCGCGCTATGCATTTCTGACGCACATAAAAATCTGATTGCTCGTCGATCGAATGAGAGCGGCTGCGATTTTTCACGATGTATATATATATAAACATAAATGTACAAGCATATACACGCGTGCCTGTCATAGGGTGGCGGACGTGACTCGAAACGTGCAATCGTATAAGTTTGTGAGTGGTTTTCCTGGGAATGGGAGAGAGATAGAGAGATATATCGGAACTCGCTGTAGTATATATAGAACATATACGCGTGTAAACGTTCACTCGCGCGATGGATTTCATCGAAACTTCGAAGAAGAGAGAGAGAGAGAGGGAGAGAGAACAGACGGCCGCATAATTTCTCTCGAGGATGCTGCTGCTGCTGCTTTTGCTGCGTCTTGAGGGGCGCACCCGCAGGAGAGATAGCTGCAGCGTGGTGGTGTATATATGTGTGGCAGATACAAGAGGTGGTATTGTAAAGAGGAAATGGAATCCCGCGCGTTGCCGCGGTTATTGAATCTTTGGGAGTTTTGTGTGCGTGCGCGCGCGCGCGCGAGCGAGCGACGAGGGAGTTGCGGGGTAAGGGAGCTGTGTAAGGTGCTTAAGTGTATTTATTGTTTTCGCTTCGGGGAAATGTTGCGAGGGGTTGAGTTGTATAAGGGAGAGAAGCGCGGTATCAGACTCGTGCGAGATCATAGTGAGGAGATAGTAATTTATAGGGAGAATTAATCCGTTCGTTTTAATTATATTGGGGGTTTCGAGTAATCAATCCGACGTGTTATTTTTATTTAGTATGTAATAGGTTTGACTATTATAAGACTGAACTGAAATTAAATTTGATTTAGTAAGTTGAGCTTAATTTCAATTCTGATTAAAAGGTGGAAGCCAATTGATTAGAAAAATTTACGAATTTGGATAGTTCTATAAGGAAATTTCAATGTTGAATGTTAAAATAAACTTTTAATGTCTTTAGAATCATTTGAAAAACTTGAATGCCGTTAGTATTGTAACGAAGTACTTTGAAAATTCACGCGCATTCCGAAAAGCGTACGAAGATTTAGTCTGTATGACTATATGTACATAAACCCTCGCGTTATCGGGGGCACTATTGATAGTAGTGCCCCTTCGAGGAGACATAAAATCAGCCGACAAGGTGCGTTCCCTCTTTTTTCTTCGCCGCTCGTCGATTCAACTACTTTGCTTTGTCCTGGTGCCCAGAACGTACAATTTTCAAGAATTCGATAATCCACAACAAAATCAAAAGAAGCGCGGAAGCGAAAATCATCGCACTCCGGATGCGCGGCGACCAGCCACGGAAAGAGCCGAACGATTGCGAACAACATTGCGCCTAATATAGATAAGTACTTAAATCATATGTAAACGTGCGCTCAATATAATCCTCGGTGATGATACGTTAGATTCTGTCAATATCATGATCAAAAATAGCTGATCAAATCGTGTATTTCAATATTAAGATTGTAATCAGTTATTAATAAACAATAAACGAGTCGAGTTATATATTTCATACATATGAGCTTGCGTCTTTTCCTTTTTATTTAAAATTATACCATACAATACATGAATATACATCTTTAAATATTAAATATATATAATCTACAATTTTATACAGTATGTTTTAACCAAATGTTCCGTGCAAAATTGTATAGTACCTCAAACAATTTATTTAAGAAATGCCACATCACACAAACGGGTAAACATATAAAAAAATCTACCTGTCCCGGGCGCATCACGTCATCACCGCTATACATTCATACGCCCATACCAAAATCCAATTTCGCCATCAAAAAACTTCTTCACCGACTTCCCACACCGTTCCTCATAAACCATTCACCGAGCAATACTAAAAATTTCCCCTTTTCCATCTCACACTCACAAGAACCTCGCGCACCAGAAGAAACGAAATATCAAACTTGAAAGGAATCGTCGTTCCACGGAGTGCGCCGAGCAAAAAGCTGTACGCAGCACGAGGGGGGCAAAGGAGGGACGAAAAATATCCTCAGCGTACCGGCGCGGCGCGAACATGCATATATGAGCCAGCGCCAAAAGTTAAGAGACACGAAGGAAGAGAGACGGAGAGAGAGAGAGAGAGAGAGGAAGAGAAAGATAAAAAAAAACCGTAGAGACTACTACGAGGACGACGACGGTTGGTGGTGGTATACTGGTATAGTGTACGTATAGAGACACACCACACCATCGGGGTACCGAGCTCTGCGCGAGAGAAACTTCACGAGTCAGAGGTGCGGGAGCTGCTATAGAGAAAAAGGACGAACGGCGGAGATAGACCGAGCAGCAGACGGATCTGGGAGAGTAGGAGAGAGAGAGAGAGAGAGAGGGACAGAGTTACACGAACCCCGCTCTAGGTTGAGGAAGCGAGAGAGAGGAAGTTTGCGAAGTGAATCCCGGATCGAGAGGTTGTCGGCGACGGCGGCGCATCGCTTCCAGAATGCATTAGTGTCACTTGAACCAAGCTCTCGTGTATTGCTGCAGAAGAGAGGGAGAGAGAGAGAGAGAAGATGTCGCCCAGCTTCTCGTTTTCCCGGCTCCTTTCTCATACATACGAACCACGCGTTCGCGTTTTTCTCCCCATCGCGCTCTCTCTCTCTTTCTCTTGTCCTTTTTTCATGCACGAGCGCGATTCTCGCGTGACTCTTGAGCCGTAAAAAAATCATCGTCGCCCCCACGTGTGTAGCAGGCGCTTCTCTCTTTTATTGTCTTTTATTTCCTGATTTTTCAGGCCCTTCCTCTCCCCCCTCCCCCTCCTTCTCGTTCGCTTTTATGTTTTCTTTTAGAATCTTTCTCCGGCTCTTCTACAGTGGCGACGAGGGGCGGGTTTATTCTCTCTCTCTCTCTCTCTCTCTCTCCGTATCTCTTTCTCTTCTACAGTTGTTCGTGTTACGTCGCGTTGTATCGTCAATTGATGGCCACCATGGGTGTCTCTCTCTCTTTCTCTCTCTATATATATATATGTGCGCGCGTATATGAATCGAATGTAAATTCTTAAGCAGATGCGTTTACGGGTATTTTACGGCACGTCTCGCGACGATGGCGACGAGGACGACGACTAAAGCGCGTGGCATCACAACAGCCTCGCGCGGACGACTGGTTGAGGATGCGAAAAAAAAGAGTCGTTGTTGAATGAGCGGGGCGTGTATTATGGGTTGTTGTAGCGTCGCGTTTGAGTGCGCACGCAGGCGGGAGCTCGGAAGCGAGGTGTGTAGTATAGTAAAAGTAATAATGGTGTCTCATTTTTTATTTTGTTTAATAAATTGTGATAAACGAGTTTAATTGATCTGTGTAATTTATGAAAGTATATGAGTGTTAGATTCTGAGATCGTTAATGAAAACGGAAGTGTGTCGGTTAAGTTAGTCATCGTATTCTAATAATATCTTGACAAAAAAAAATTATAACGGTTACCAATAATGGTTAAGATACAGATAGATTAAAATATATGATAATCGGAACTTTGGTAAAGTATAAATAGAACTGTATGTTCGTAGATCATTAAAATTATAAAGCAGCGAGGCGCGGTAATATTGGATGATTCAGAACAGCAAGCCTATGATATAATATTTCACTAATTGGGTAGTTGATTTACAGTCCTAACAAAATGCTGGTCCTCTCTAAAATTTACATATTTATTGAAATGAAGGCATTGAGTATAGACAAAAGCATGCATTACTTACTGGGCCAAATTTTCTTCAATTATAGATAAACCCCAAATATACACAAATGTATTTGTAAAAATTTTGGAATATTAAAAAGGAATTGATGTTCAAAATTTTAATTCGATAAGACCATTAAAAACTCGTAAGAAATGACTTTTCCGGAATATTAAATACAAATAAACAACAATCCGATTGAAAATTTTCACATCAAGAGCCGTAACAGGAATTTCACTATAGCGTATACTTTTCATTCTTCCATCGTCTGTTCTTCTCTCTCTGCATTCATTTTTCCACTTCCATTCATCCATTTATTGACTCGGTCTTTTCTCCGCTACGAGCGCACTGCTATATTCCGTCCCGTAACTTTCGACTTTGCAATTCCTCACTTATTCTTTGTTCCAAACTCAAACTTTTCCGTTCTTGCACCCTCTCTAAAGCAAAAAAAAACATTCCTAAAGACACAAAAACTCGCACACGCGCTTCTATCTTTCAATCTCCACTCTCAAAAAGCCATAAGGTGAAAACTCCACGTTCCTATATATGTATACACATATGTGTATATATACGTGCTATGCTCACACATATCGCGCGCCCGCGAAGACTATTCCCTTCGCACTTCTTCCCCTAGGATCTCTCACTCTCTCTCTCTCTCTCTCTCTCTTGGATACGTATTTACATATTTGCGCTCGTGAAATTTCGCCATGGGAATTCGGTGGAAAGGGGGGAAGGGAGCGGGAGGGAATACCGTGTTTCAGCTTATTCGCGGCATAATATTTAAATTTTCCATCTTTTTATACGATAGCGCTCGCATCTTCTCCGGGAATCACTGCCAACGCGGTTCCATCTACGTTCGAATGCGCTAGCGCGCGTGCACGCGGGTTTATTATATACGGCATGTTTATGGTAAGTGTCAGTAGCGCGCGTGGTCGTGTGCTTTTATTGAGCCGACACTCGTCTAGAGATTTTTCTGTAAGAGGGTATATATGCCATGGCAGAGTGAGACGAAGAAGAATGTACGTGTGCGTATCGTTACGCGACGCGTTTATCCCAAATCGAGGAGATTTAATAACGCAGCTCGCTGGATTTCATCGTATACGGATGATTTGTAACGTATACAGGCTGTATAATGTGTATTTTTATGAGATGTTGTTGTATACTCCAGTTAGCATTTATGATGAATTTGAGTAAATCCAACAAACGATAGTGGCTTTCTGATAATACTTTTCAGGAATTCAATTAAATATTATATTCTATCGTCTCATGGTAAGATCAACAATAATAGTTATAGTATAACTAATTCTTCAAAGCAGAGATGAATAATTTATAAAAATTTATGGAACAGTATGTAAAGTTGAGGTGGAATTTAAAACTATTAAAAGTGTAATTTCAAGGAAATGTGGAAAATAAAAATATTTTTTCTCTTTTATACACACAATAGGGTTCATCCTATTGTCTGCTCAGCGGCCTGAAAAAGTTCGCTTATGGTTTTATCCCCTCTGCAAATGTTGCTGCTGAGACCCGAAGAATTCTGACATACTTTAGAGGAGATTTTGACAATAAGAGGGGATGATAAAATAAATTCCATTGCATATCAGAATGTCTTCCTTTTTTTATTCTTTCTTTTTTCTTCTTCTTCTTCTTGTCCCTTTTATTTAAGTGCGCCTAATTGTGTAATTTTTCTTTATGTTTCAGGTGAGTTGCCGACACAATTCTTTCCCTTTACCACATTCATCACGTAAGTTGAAAACTTTGTAAAAGATTTATAGTGGGATTTATGGGATTAAGAAATTTTTCCTTAGTTTTTTGCTGCGTACTTGGAAATCGCGTATTTTATTTAAGTGTTAATTGTGCGAAGTGTGCACTAAGAACAAATTACAACTCGAGTCAACTGGATATTCCTTTTGAAGAAATTGTTTGTTTGTAAAACAATTTTTTTTAAAGCAATAATTATATACTTCAACAATAGAAATCTCGTTCTTAGCAGTAATGTTTAATATTAAAGGTAAACTTCAATATAATTTTAATAATAAATCTATACATAAATAATTAAAATAAGAATATGGAGGGTTTTTATCACACGAGTTACAAAATAGTGTACGTTACTCGTGCCTTAGGTGATCCATTATTATACAGCGTTTAGTGTGCTCGGACGCTAACCTCATGCCGTGCAATAATCGGCCACTTAAGGCACACATATCATAGTATATTATTATCCTCTTCTTTATACAATGTTCAATTAAAAAAATATATATACGTAGCCTCTACTACTATATCGTATAGTTGTCAAAATATAGTTACCGTTTCTATTTTTATGAGTAAAATATTCATATTTTATTAATTACTGATACTATATTCTAGTATTGTTTGGATTATTAACTATATTATAAGTAAATTTTACTATGAAATATAGTTATAAAGATTTTCCCTTTTACATTATCGCAATAGAAATTATATTTTCACCCAAGTGTAATTCGGTTCTCCAAAAACCCATTAAAATCGTCTTGACGACCGAAAGTCATACCATAAATTAACACGTGCAGCCATATACGCACTCGCACATATACGCACATCCCATCCGCACCGAGAATCAAATTAGTCGTCGTGATTTCTCGTATAGCTCGGGCCGATCGCGCACGTATATGCCTTGTTAGTGGCTGACGTCTCGCGGAATATCGTACAGTATATATACGTGTGCTCGCGTATATAGCAGCGACGGGCTGTTCGCCGAAACGTCGACCGCTAACAAGACGTACACGAGAAATTATGGCTATTAAATTGGATCATCGCGCTACGAAATTTCAGACTATCAAATTGCCTTCTACACGCGCGTTCGTATATAGCGCGGAATAGTCGCGAGCAAACCTTGCAACCGGCGAATTACTGTTCTCAGGTTTGAAATGTGCCACTCGACCGACGCTTTGGTAGGGGGAGTGAAAATTCGTGAAATTTCCGTTAATCGTTTGCTTTGGAGAAATTAATTTGCACATATGTAGATATAGGATGTTGATGATTTTCAGAGCTTTTTATTCGTACCGTTCATTGTTCAGAAATAAATCGTACAATTTATATGACATGAGACGTCTGAGAACGATTAACCGTTATCGTCTTATCATTTCTAAATTCTAATGATTATATACCTTTTGAAATTGAAAAAAATTATACTTATCTTAATAAGGATAAATAGGAGTTTATTAAATCATTTACAAATTCAATTCCACGTTCGTCATATTATCCTCATCATTGGTTTCACCAACACGAACCACCAAATTCTTCGCAATACAAAATTCATGCGATATTTGGAAAAACCAGACCGGAATATCGAATCGCGCGATACATACAATATACCCTAGATATTACAGATTCCTTGCTCCGCATCTCCATAATCGATCTTTAATCTTTCTTTGTGCTATGCCGCGAGGACTCTTCTTCCTCTCTCATTCTCTCTCTCTCTCTTTTTCTCTCTTTCTCTCTTTCTCTCTCTCTCTCTTACTCACTCACCCTTCGGCGCTTGTTTCGCGAGTTCCACTTTTCGCGATCACCCAGAGCCCAAGGGGAACCTCTCGCAACTTTCGAGAATCTTCAATTCGTCGTCGCAAGAGAGTCTTTGTGCCTGTTAAGGCGCCTCTGGGCTCGAGGATGCGCGCACGGTTCCGGAATATCGATGACATCAGAAACCTTCGGTCTCCACGCGTCTCGAGGAAAATATTCGCGTTTTGCGACACTGCCTCGCCGAGAGTCGCAGATTGCGCGGGTTTCGTCTTCCTTTTCTTTGATATTTAAATGGGGCACGCGTGCGTGTATATCGAGGGGTAGAAAGAGAGAGAAAGAGAGAGAAAGAAAGAGAGGGAAAGAAAGAGAGGAAAATCTAAGGTAACGATGTCAGGGAAACGCGAGATACCAAGCAGTCGAAATACCTAACCTTCCTGTATGATTTTTGCGGTTGAGGAAATATTTTATGTGCCGCATGTAAGACGATGCTACAATCCGCATATTTTAGTTTGTTTCAAGGTAGGATGTTATTATTGGAGTTACATGTAATAACTTTATGAAATACTTTATTATTGAAACTGTACGTTCTAGTCGTCTGTTTCAAATGAATCTCGTAATTAATTTACGTGACATCTCATCTTGATGTTCGGGATCTTCTAGATTGGATTTTTGATAATGATGAGATTGGAAACGTGATTTCCGGCAGGTTCTATTTATTTCCTACTCTTTTTAAATTTATGTAACCAACTTACGTGACATAACAATCAATAAATCTCTCAAATTATTAATTCTTAATAAAGTGTATACCAAATTTGTTTCAAAATATAGCGTGAATAATTGTTTGCTATTTATTTATTAACTGGACAACAACTGACCAAATATCATTTCTTTTCACCGCGAAATCCTTTACGGGCGAACGATAGCGTTAAAGCCAGTGAACCGGAACTCCGACACAGGGAAAATCCACCGAGACGAGTGTTCGCTCGGTCGCCTGTACTAGCCAACCTCGTACAGCAGCTCCTCTCCTCGTGCTAAACCTACCCAAACAACAATGCGGTAGTAGAAGTAGTACCCGCCACAGCCGAGCGAGCGCGTAACTTTGTTTGCGCCGCTAGCCGGACGAGCTTTAAGAAATTCAAAAGTCAGTTCAGTTCCGTTCTCCTCTCGCTCTCTCCCTCTCTCTCTTCCTCGCTCTTCATAACTCAATAACGATCGAGCGATTATTCAAGAGTTCGCTGCCGGCCGGCGCGTCGTATAAACCGGGAAAAATAAACCTCCCCCCGGATGAAGAAAGAAAAAAAAGGTGGGATGCCGCGGGATAAAAGGAGTAGCTGGAAAGAAGGGAAAAAAGATGAACGAGGGGTAAAGGGAGAAAGGGAGGGATAAGGGTCTAACCGAGGGATGAAGGAATATTTGACTTGATTTTAATTTATAGCCCGGATACTTTGTAAGTCAGAAGGTCGGGTTGAAATAATTACGGGGTGTGTTGCTAGTTTTTCTTTTTTTTCTTTTTTTTTTGAATGCAGAGGGCAGGGGAATAGGGGTCGAAAGAAAATTTATTTTACTAGGATACAATTGTTGATTTGATGTTTGACAAATGATGGAGCAGCTCAGAAATATTGTAAAGATACAGTTTAACTTATTGATTATAACAAATTATATAAACATATCGATAATTCACATAAGATGAAGCTGAATTTATTTTGTTTTGATAGAGTTCTTAATGTAGAACTCAAATGTTAAAAGAAAAATGTCATCAATTTTCTTGAAAAGACTCATTTTTCTTTAATTATAAATTCATGAAGAATGTACAGGAATCTGAAACTAAGTTTAAAACTTTTGAATTCATTGATGAAATACGGCACAAGCCTTCTTTTATCTTTTATTTAGAAAAGTTTTCTTTGAAGCAATAACTTTTCTGGAAAGTTAGTAAAATTGAGCTTATAATTTTTCCATGAGATCGCCATGCTTTGTTGTTCAAGCAACTGAATATTTGATTTATAAAATTAGATTAACTTGTAACGGTTAACTCATGTATGTGTGGTTGACGAGGCATGTATCGGCATTTTGTTATAATGAATACGCAAAATTGTAATATCATCGTGATAGATGCCCATATGTGTGTGTGTGTGTGTGTGTGTGTGTGTGTATGCGTGTGTTGATTTCTCGGCTGGGTTCGACGATTGGAGTGCTCACCTTTGTGCGAGCGCGTCAGAATGTATCGAGGAGGCCGACGAAATAGTAGCTCCCGAGCTTTGATATATTTTCAAGTTCCGATCTTACAAAAATCAAAATAATACTTCACCAAACAGTGAAACGTGTGGAGCCAATCCCGAAAGGGTCGCAGAGACGAGCCCAAGAATTAAAGTCACCGAAACAAGTGAATAATCTTTGAGGACGCTCAAAGATTATGCTGAGGTTTGAATTACGTCGGTTGTCCTCTCGACGATATCTACTACAAGATAAATAGACTGAGCGAAGGAAGAAATTAGTTTTAAACAATATATATATTTACAAATAGATTAGTTTTAGATTAAGAAAATAGAGTTGACGTGCGTGATAGGCGTATAATTAGTGTAGTAATCTGAGAATGTACATTATATTATGACAATTATTTTATAAATGAAATACTAAATAATTTTGTTTGGTTGAACCATTTCAATAAAAAAAAATCGAATTTTTAATATTTATATTCTTTTGAATATTATAATTTGGCGCTCAACTCGAGGCAACCAAACAAGATTAATTAGTAAAATAATTTTAATTCATTATATTATTCTGAATGACATTGACAAGAACTGGAAAAAGTGAAACAGCAATTGGAGTCGATGCCGGTAGAAGCAGCCAAGGCTCGCAGTGAGAACGAGGCGTTACGTAAGCAATTAGACAAACTCATGCAACTCAACGAAAATTTGCTGGCTGAA
>JAWWEQ010016217.1:0-34592 GCA_035583055.1 Torymus tubicola
CGCATCATCGGCGTCGCAACTGCAATAACTGTCCGAAGATCAGCAAAGGCAATTCGATGCGTACTTATCATTTTTTTTTAAAAAGAAAAATCAGTGAGTCATAAAATATTTATATGCGCCCCTCTCTAATCGCCGTTTAAGACTGATACGCATAACTCGCGTATTTTTTTCTTTTTATCAAAATTCGTGACACGAAGTTTTAAAAGCACGGAGCCGACGCACCGTGTCAATGAACTTTCGTCATAACTGCGTTTACGTCGATTTTATTCGGGTACCTTTAGTAATAATTATACGTATTTAGCGATTATTGGTTCCCTCTAATTATTGTATCTTGTAAATATCAAATAAAAATTGTTTCGTACTGTCTGTAATACCCATATTTTATACCACTGTATATCTATACATACTCAAATACCTTTCAATCATAGCTACAGTATACATAGTATGTCGAAAGTCGTATTTCGCGCTATAAAAATGATTCATTGCAACTCTTCCGACTATATTAAACTCACCCCCCCGAAGAGCTATGATGCATTTCACGCTAATATAGCACGCAAGATCCGCTAAACGTCGCGCATACTCGAGCAACAAAACTTGAGTACAAATGCGCGCATTACCTCACGTACACACACACACACACACACATACAACTCAATGAAATATATCCGTTAATAAAATCATCGTAAAACGAGCATTAAATTTAACATCGCGCGAGAAGAGGTGCGATATTATATGCAGGGATATATATAATAATGCACGGCAAACACGCGCGGCGCGAGCGACGTTACGAAAACCGCAAATTTAATAAACCCCGCGCACGCGCACCAGTCGGCCCATCCCAATTAAACGTGCGCACAATTAACATATTTTCCCAGCACGGAAATCCAATCTCCGGAATTTTATTATTATAAACGCGAGCGCGCCCGAGCGAGTTTGTATTATAAACGTGTATATGTATATATATATAGTTGCGCTTATCGCACAATGCAAGAGACAATAGCAAGATGAGGAGATGTACATGCGACTGTGTATTTGTGTGTGTATACGTATGCAAACGTATGTAATGTAACATTGAGCGTGAAAACGAAATTGCGAGAGAATTAGAGGCAAGAGAGGCGGGTACCTTTTAGAAATTGCATTACGACAATGTTTGGACGACGGTGACGACGTCGGCGCTTTAGTTGTACCATTATAGAGACGTATATACACAACACATATACAACAATCGGCGTTGGCTCGCGTTTTCATTACCGCGTTCGTGAGCGTACTTCATTTAAGACTTCACTCGCCTCTTATTATGATTGTTATTATTATTATTATTGTCATTTTCAAATTTTTCGTTTTTAAATTAAAATTCCTTTGCCGTGTTGCCAAATTTGATATTTCGTTCTAATTTATTAATACATAAATTACACAGTTGATAGTAGTTTAAGTATTTGTTAATAGTCTTTACGAAATCTTGTCACTTTACGATTGCAATAAATTAACTGGTAATTTCAATAAATCCTAAAGATTTTCAGGTTTGCGAATTATCGTTCGTTCTATAATGTTAAACATTAATCAAATGGCAAAAGCGGTTCCTTAACTATCTAGCAGTACGTATAATTTAAGTAGTACATGTAAAAAGACCTTATATTAATTTATTTATTCTATAAAATCTTGGGTAAAATTATTCTTTATAGTTTTTACGAAATTTAATAACAACTTGTTTTCAAATTATGGTATTATAAAATGAAAGAAGACTTTCTTCCTTTTCCTCTTCTTGAGAAAATGTAAAAAATTAAAGAGCCCCCGACAAAAACAAAGTATACCCTTTCTCTCCCCATTAGCAACTCCAAATAAGCATAATATACCGTAACAATGATCATCCGCAGTGATTCGGTACTTCACCTTTTTATCGCCATCAACCTCCATTTTCGTCTTACGCATTTCTAACACTCGCTTGTATCATATCGTACGCTTACATCAAACCAATCTCACAGGGCGAAAAAACACTAAGCGTCGCTATGGACTCGCCACGTCAAAACAATCATCAACGGCCGTCGTCACACGTACTTTTCACCGTGCGCGTGGCAAAATCTTACGTAACACCTCTTGCTACTCTCTTCCGTTGTGAAAAATTGGTCAACGCGATGAGTCGCACTTACACGCGCCAGCTATTAAAAAAAAGAATAGAAACACGTATACATCCTCGTAAAAGTGCGACTTTCGAGGCGCGGACCGATTAGGAAGCGTTCACTGGTAATATAAACTTCGATGGTAATCTGAGGCGTCGAGCGAATAGTCATTACTTATTATATAGCGGTTTATCATCGACGTGATGATGGGATATGGATAAGGTGGCGAGTCATTTTATACGCGAGGATCAAGATTATTTTATTATAGCGGTTTTGCGTAATCGAATGGGTTAGATTGATATATGGTCATCGGTTTGCTTGAATTGGGTTTGGCAATTGATTGTTTTTAATATTTTTTTTTCATGTACGCGGATTATTCAGATTATTAAGTGAAAAGCACTGATATATGCAATAAGTATATTACAAAATTTTATATCTCTCGTGTGAAGTTTATTAGTAGCTGTTAGAATATTACAAAATTATATTGACCTATTGTAAAATAGAAGTGATCGAACGGAAAATTTCAAATTTATATTGATTCTCCGTCTAGTACATAAAAATATATGTTTTATCATACACCTTTACTTTGAAAAAATAAAAACAGTTAATTAACATTCATCTGAATCACATTAAAAAACTAAGCATAGGACATTTCTAACTATTATTACTGCGGTTTTCATACCCGAAATAGACTGCATACTACAGTAGCAAATACAAAACCGTGATCACAAAAGCCGCCCAAAAAGAATATCTGAATGTAAAAGAACCTAAATTCGCGTTTAAAATGCAAAATGAAAACATCGAGTGCTCGTATATAAGCGAAAAAATCCAAACGGCAAAGCTTCCGCGCATGACAATGACTACCGTAGTATGCAGTCGCCCATATACTCTAATGCAAAAAGCTCGGGCGAAAAACAAAACGGGCAAGTATCTCCTGCCACATTGTTCGTCTAAAACAAAAGTAGAGCGTGTATGTATATTCTGCAAGCTCGTGCGCGGCTCCGTCTACGACAATCGAATGGAAAGCTAAAGAAGTGAGGACATGAGTTTTAAAGTTGTTGTTAGGCATTAAGAGGAGCAAGAGAAGAGAGACATTGTTATGTCGAATATATATGCATGAAGGATTTGGATTAAGCAAATGTGAACACATTTATCTCGAATTAAAATCAAAAGATTGCGATGAAGCTAATTATTTTATAGAATTATAGTATATACCTATATGATTATGATCCTTTCAAACTTAATTATTTCGATCTACCCGAAAAGCAAAGAAATTTGAAGATAATGATCCAGTGAAGTAAGATATGTATCTGCCGAATCGAATCAATATGTACACAAATTATAAATCTCTAAGACTGTATATTAACAGTACGCGAGTTGATAAGAAAAAAACGATGTTTAAAATCGATTGGTTGTCAGTCATGAAATCAATGCCACTCTCATTCAAAGAAAGTCAGCCGCGTATATATATATATATAAATGTATATAATCGAAAGCATCATATTGTTCGTTGTTGCTGGCCGATGATAATCGCGGTCCGATAAAGAAAGACAAAGGTATAATTGACGCGTGCGTGCGTGCGCGCGTCCGGGCAAGTGTATGTAACGTATGTAAATCACAGACGTAATACAAGGAGGAAGAAGAAGCAAAGTGGATTTTCACAATAATTATTAGGTGCACGGCCGGCGAGTCGCGCTCATATGTATCTGGCGTGCTGGATCACTCGATTCGCTCCTCTACTTATACGAAAAAATAGCTGGGATTACAAAAGAGAGTTTATGACCGAGACTTTTTTCACGAGGAAACGAGCGTCTGGAAGTGCCATTATTACATATCCGCGTTCTTGCTGATTTGATTAAGGGAAAGCAAATTAAAAGATATATTAGATACGAAGATGCTTTAAAAGGATTATAAACATATACCGTTTTCCAACGATATAAGAAGGAATAAAGCATAGACTGTGCTACTGTTACGTGTGAACCTCTCTCGGTTCACGTATGTATAAACGGATTAGGGTGTTCGTGTCGTTCGTGTCGGGACTTGAAACGATGCAATGAAATACACACGAGATCTAGTATTAATGGTATGGTTTATTCAACTATTGATTCGCCCGAGAGAGAGAGAGAGAGAGAGAGAGAGAGAGAGAGAGATATTGTAACGCGTGTACACGTGATCACCGATCGACGTCTTCTCGATTCGTAGCTAATTTCGTCCGTCGCGATACTCCTCGTCGTGTTCCTCGTGTCCTGTACTTCCACCTGGCGTCCGTACTCTCTTTCTTTCTGTCTCTTGACCAGAGATTTCTGAATGGGGGATTATTTCTCCTGAACTATTCGTTTCTTCCCCCCTAATCTGACGTTGAACCTCGTGCCGATGATGCCGTGCCTCGTGGATTCATCGTTGGCTATTCTGCTGACTTGTATACGTGTTGCCATGCTCCTTCGACGCTCACATTCCGCTGATGCTTCGCGTGTTGCTGCTGCGGAATCGTGCTGGGGCGCGTGCCTCAGTTCTTTGATTTGTACATTACTCATTATCACATGTTTTACGGGTTCACGGTCGTACTTATTCACTTGCTAGAAGCTTCCATCCGTAACACTACGTAGAAAAACATTAAATTAGTGACATAATTATCGTGCATAACTAACATTGACAAAAGTTTTTTATCATCACACTTGATGATTGGCATCCTGCTAGGCATTTCTAATTATTCGGAGAAAACGTTGACACGTATATATACCGACGACATTCTCCATCATCTCGCGTCGCGCTAATATATATCTATATATATATGTATACCCTAACTCTACGTTGCCTAAAGTCATAATATACACATTGAACGCTGCCCTAAAACAATTAAAATTATGAAATTCGCATCCGCAATGTCGATTACAATTAAATAACATTTACGTAAACTTACGTCACGACGCGAGGTAGGCACTTTGCTACCCACCACTATATATATATATACACACACACCAAACCGTTTATCCATGACGAAAACAAGCCCGAGCATGATAGCCGCAGCAGTGCAGGTATCCTTTTCTATATACCTTCTCGCCGCTCATCTTCATAAATGGCCTTATATAATGCCCTCCCACCTCTCGTGCTTAGCTCCTCTCCTTTTTTCCCACGTTCAAGCTCGCGACAATTAAGCGACGCTTGTCATAACAATCGCGCGCCCGAGCGCCGGCTTATCGACTAGAAAGTATCAAAAATTCCCGAACACGCGACCGATTGCAATCGCTTTGCTACATACGGCAAATTCCACGAGAGATAAAGAGAGACATCACGTCCGTTTCCCTCCGCTTGCGAGTATGTCGCATCTTTTCTTTTTTACCTTCCGTGCAACGTGTAATTAAGCGATTAATGTCCGTTCAACGACGAGCTGTCGGTTTCTGTGAGGGCCAGGTTCCTTTTTACCTTTTTTCCAATTTTTTTTTTCCTGAGTTTACTTGTAATCAAGGTTTCCATAGAGTGGGTACATAAAAATTAATTAAAATGGTCATTGATGAATCTCGGTTAGATTGAATTTTATTTGTTTTCGTAAATTGATGGGATTCTTATTAAGTATCTAGAAAGAAATGTTTTTCATCTAGATACTATCTTTGTATAAAATTTAGAAGCTATTAAAATAAAAAAATTTAAGATATTTTAAAATCTAAAAAACTTTAAAATAACTTATTGCTTGAACATGTACGAATAATTAATCATTTAACCAATTTTTATATAATACATATAAATTTATATTCTTCTGAATTTGCCATTTCAAACTCCAAAGCGAACAGCAATGAATGAAATGGCAAATATGTTCGAGCCATAGCTCGTGTATACATACAATCCCTTTCGCTCGACAGCATCGAAACGTGCCAAAAATTATCCCCCCCCCCCCCCCCCCAACCGCTATCTCTCAGATATCAGCGATAAGACCCCGAAGTTTACGCAACGTCAAAAACTCGTCGTCGACGTCTCCTCGCTGTATACGATGAGAATTTTCGTCACTCTACGCGACGGCCTGCTATAGAGATGCCGAAACACGACTCGACTGAAAATGACACGGCGCGCGAAACCGCCACATTCCAGTGGCAGTCGGGGGAGAGAAAGAGAGACCAGACGAACAATCGAGAGACTTTACTGTTTAGTAAAAATCGCACGACGCTGTACTATAGTCGGTAAATAAACTTTGTAATGATAGTGATGTTGTCGCGCGACGACGACGATGTTGCGACAATATTTTACAGGAGAAGAGAGAAGAAAGAAAAGTCTGTGGGCGGTGCCACGAGAGATTTTCGCTAAACTAAAGGGTTTGATTTGTTTCCAAGATGAGAGGCAGTTTTAGCTTCTGAAAATTGCTCAATCAAGGGAATATGAGTACGAAAAATACTATAGTATAACATGTAATGAATAAAGCGAATTAATAACAATTATTGAGGCTTCAACGGCACAGAAAAAAATGTTCGTATTGTTGAAGCCTTAATAATTCTTTTCAAAGTTTATGTTTTCGAAATTCAATTGTGCGTATATGTTTATATTGGCGTTATCTGATGCCGGTATACAATACAATATTTTATATATAGTTTTTTAACATTTATGAATTCGATACCCGCAGTATGGATCGACCAAAGATATAAAAATAATCGAAAGAGGAATCAAACAAAAATCCAAATACATTTCCGTAAGAATTAGATTATCTTCTTTTCAAAAGATTTAAACTTTAAAAAAATAATATCCTAAACTTTGCTATGCACAGACAAGTACAATTAGCCAAACTAACCAAACACCGCACAGAACCAGACAAATAATCATCGGAGAACCTCAGTTTATCTTGGATACCCTTTGAAAAGCCATTAGTCATAACGCCTCGAACGGCTACAAATCGAGAATCGTTAAGATTCCGCGAGCGCTCTTACAGACAATGCGCGTGCGCATCTCTCACCTTTTCAATGCGATCCTTATCGCCGCAGTCCCTGCCAATATCTATACATATATAACAGACAAACACCGTTGGCACGTTCGATGGAGAGAAAGTGCCCGAGCGGGTGTATAGATCGAGGAAGAATCTTGGCTTATTAATTTTCAATGAGTCCTGTATGGGCTGCACAGAAAAACGGACGGGAAAAATGTGTTACTTGTATGTGTATGTATGTATATCTACGTGTCTTTGTATTGTTAGCTTGTTGCTTTGGTCGCGTCGTGGATGAGATGAAAGTTCGCGTCGTCGAATGTATACAGTGCATATATAGGTAATCGAACGGGAATTTTTGTAATCGCTGATGGTTGTTGAATGGCGATTGCGCGCATGTGTAATGAGATTTTCAAGGTTATTATTATTATTGAATGAGATTGGTCAAGATGTCTTTTATATTCAGACGAAATTAGTCGCCCGTATACTAGTATAAGATTATTTTGACACACTTAGCTTAGGCTACTTATATTTTTATTAACCCTTCGATTGCAGCAATGAAAACGGTGAATTGAAAAATTTCGTTTCTATTCATTCTATTATTTGCCTTCCGTCAAAAATGTGTCTCACTCTTGACGGCTTTATAAATGATGAAGAAAATTAGTAATTGTATATGGCCATGAAAAATCGGTACGTCTTCTGTCAATGAATTATTGCGGGGACATTTGCGGTTTTTTACTATGTATAATACAATGGGACATAAAAGATCGTCGAAAGTTTCTATTATTGATATTAATTTCATCTCATCATAGATTTTTACACACAGTTCATATGTGACGGTCCACAAGGTTAGAAAGGATGCACCGTAGTGGGGATGTTAGTAGATCCTTCATACTTTATTTCTAACCTAAAATTATAGTTAAATTATTCTTCATAATGCAAGAAGATTCGTAAAAATTCAATTATAAAGTTATTTATTTTGTTATATCGAAAATATTATTCAGTCAGTTAGATACTAAATTATCAATGTAATATAAAAAACATGTTCCTTAAAATTTGAATAATAAAGTTTAGTATAAAATGTAATTAAATAATTACACCTGTAAAAATTGTTTTTTTTCTTTTTAATGAATAAATGAATAATCAAACTTCGGACAAACAACTCTGGCATATAAATTCTCGAATGAATCAGCTATATATTCGAACATTCCAAGACTAAAAATTGAAGTCGCACCGGTGTGAAAATGCGCGCGAAACGACGCATAGATACGACGACAAAAACAAACAACCAGTCCGCCATCTCCTCCGGACAAAAGACCATCAATTAGTTTCGGCTACGCGGCAATGAAAGCCGCACGTTCAGCCAGCAAAATTATTCCCGTTCTCTGAAAAAAAAAACTAATTAAAATCGCTGATTCTGGACGGAAATCCCATCCCAACTCCTTGGTGAAAACGTCGTCGCCGCATAGCCGTCTGTAGCCCAGCGTCGAGCCATGCAAATGAAGGCTGCGCACCAGTTCCAGGGTTAGAGCGGTTAAAATTACGAGGGGTGCGCAGTGGGCACCAGGAGGTAGTTCCAGCAACACTTCTGGGTGATCTTACGAGGTGCATCGTATCTCGAGGACGCTCTACGTCATACCGAGAAGGTGAGGGCAGGTGATTTGAAATACGCCGCGGAGGTTTTGTAAGCATCCGTGGTTTTGAAGGTCCGTTTTTATCTCGTTCTGCGGCTGTGGAATTTCACGATTCCCGGTGGCTTACGGATTTTCGTGAGAAAAGTTCCGCCGAAGAATAGTGGGTTTTGTTTTGATACCGAACGAGGATAAACTAAATTAGGCATTGCGGTGGATGAATTTTTTTCATTTTCTCGTGAAAATTGTGGATGTTGCAGTGCATTTTGATTTATGTGGCATTTAGATTAAAATTAATTTTGTGTAGTTTTACGTGTAATCAAAGTTTCTTGTGTCTAGTCATTTCGTGCGTGACCATCGTTTGTGACTATTGTTTGTTTTCGAATTAAGTCATAATTACATAATCATGGTCATTTTTAAATTGTCATCTTTATTTCGTATTTCTTATAACGTATCTTCATTTGAAAATTTTATTTGTAACTGCAATTGCTATAACTCATAAATGGTAATAGTTTTTCGAAAACTTGTCAATTTCTATAACTCTGAAGTTATCCATAAATTCATTAACAAAATGTGAACGTATTCGCTTGAATTGATTTTTATAATGTTCATAGCTTTTAGTATTACATTAAAACTTGGTTATTAAAGAACAAAAAAAAAACAAAAAATTTATTTATAATCAAAATTTTATTTATCTCATAGTAAATTTTTCCAATCCAAAATGACCCACCATAATCTTGAATTTGTCCATCGCAAGTTGAATTGAATCTTGAACTATTCGAAATAATACATCTAAATGAAATTTTTCATAGTTCCGCGACGATTGGTAGCTAACTGAAGCCGGTGTAAAACGAACGATGGGCTGCAAGAAAAAGAGACGTTCTAGTAAGCCCCAAGTGAACGGGTTCATTCTGTTCTTCCTGCGGATGCTGCGCGCAAATCCGAGGGCCTGCGTGACGCGGGTGGCTAAGCAGGCAGGTAAATGCTGGCGGCAGATGACGCGAAAGGAGCGATGCAAGTACATCATGCGGGCGAGGAGACGCCGCTGATAGCCCAGCTGCTATTGTGTGGAAAAAGACGATTGGTAAAATTCTTTTTTATGTTGTTATTGATTTTACTGTATGAGTTTCTGTTAAAGTCGAGTAATATTATTTCATATTAATAATATTACTTTAATAATTCAACTTCTTGTCAAATTACTTTAAAGATATTTTTAAATGATCAGCTACAATTATGCAACTATTTTTAATATTTTTATTCGCAGATTGTGTCTTAATGTTCTTTTCTTAACTTACAGTAATACATCGCTTTATTTCAATATTACCTCAATTTTTCCTAATCACGGTACACTAATTACATTCTTATTTCAATTATAGCTGATCCATCGTCGCCACCGCACTCGCTCATTGTCCTGAAAAGAGAAAATTAACGAAGTTCACCGATCACGTACCTAGTCACGTCTTCATAATCTCAACTCACGTAATAACGTCTATTATATACACGTCTTTTGGAAAAATATACAATTTCTTTGAAGTTTCTACATGAAAATCTGTTCATAAATATCATTTGTCTATATTGGAATAAATTATTAAATATTGTTTTACAACGAACTTGCATTTTTTCTTTTTACAATTATTTTTTTAATTGGTAAATAGTTTTATGTTTGAAAGATTTTAAAAAACGCATTTTTCGATACTAGTGTTTTAAAAAAATTTGTTAAAAATACATTAAAACATTCTTGTAACTCTAAATAAACTAAATTTCTAGTATAAAAATGTTAATACTGTTTTCATACACGAAAGAAATAACATGCGTCATTAAACTGACCTTTTAAGATGTAAAATATTTTTTTTATTTTTTCAATTTTTTTTGGTTCTTAAAATCGTATATGAATGTTTTTTAATCATATTGAAATATACTGAATAGTTGCAAATGTGATTTTAGAACTTGCATTCCAATTCTCTTTCATAGAGATTTTTTGGTATTTATTTTGTCCATTCAACATTCAGTTGTATAATACAATGTTTCTTATAATAAATAAATATAAAAAAAGCTTATTTGAAATCAAAAGTTTTCTGAAAATACTCTTTGATGAGTTAAGGTAAATATATCAGTGACTAGCCACGTACCAGTACCTAGTCATTTCAGCATATTAAAATTATTTTTATGATGTAGAAATAAAATTTTCAATGTATTAGCAGTAATTTCCAATTATTTAGTAATGATAATGTTTAATAAAATTTTTTTTTCGTACCTAGCTTGTTTATACAAATTATAAAAAATACTTTAAGTTCGACGTTTGATTCTGTATCACTGATATCGGGAATGTTTTAAGATTTGACTAAGAAAAACGGCACACTTCTTAAGTTCATAATTAATGTTCCATAATGCTTTGTGACTTAAGAGAAACTTCTTTATGTTGATAAAGACGTAAGGAATACGTACGAATTGGGTATTATTGCAAAATATACGTTTTGTAATTGAATTTCATGTGTCTATCTATTGGTACACCATAAGGCTTGTGTGACTAGTTGATAAACGGCATACACATATACATTTCTACAACTACTTTTGTCAACTTATTAATACTAATTGTGTAAAACTTGTAAGTTTATACTTTAATTACTGTAATGATTGACGTTAAGTAATATGATTTCATGAATAGAATAACTAATAGTTTCTAAAAGTATTTGAAAAACTTCTAATCTAAAAATTTACAATAGTATTTTGCTATTTCTTTTTTAAAGGTGTCTTTTCTAACCACCTTTCGTATGCAGTAATATTCGTAAAACTTCGCATAAACTTTATTTTTGTAAACTATAATTACTAGAAATCGATCGATTTCTAACCTTATTATTTCAACTAAAATGTATTATGACTAGGTACTGGTACATCAAACTCGGGCCAACAGGACAACCTAATTTTCTGTGGCTATGTACTGGAACATGGGCTCTTTTTTATATTTCTATTATAAAAAAGAAAAAAAGACTTAATGCATATTTTTTCTATTGTAGTTTATTAAGGGAAGTTCAATTTTACATATAAACCAAAAAGTATTCATCCAATAAAAGTTTTTAATTTTTGAATGACGAATTGCTTGGTCTCAATCTACTAAGCGTCTAGTTACTGGTACATTTACCTTAATTCAATAATTTTAGTATCCATTTACTTAATTTTAACAGTAACTTTTGCGATGAGTACTTAAAAATTACATTCCTAGAAACCACATTCATTCTACAGTATTATTTTAATATGAAAATAAATTCCGAGGTTAAATAAATACGCCATTATAATTTATGTGATTATCATTCATTTTATATCTGCATCCATCTAAAATTCATAACACATACTTTGAAAATATACCATCAATCATTATAGTAGGACTTAGCTAAATAACATATATTTACTTATGACACACATTATTCGTGCAGGACCTAACTAAACGTTTATGTCAATAGCACATCAAAAATTCCTCGACGAAAAAAAAAATCGATTTCACCTGAACGTCAAAGCGCCTAAAACTGTTCAGCATATGCATCATGCCGACATGTCGCTATAGTTGTATAATTTCGTAAATACCTTCTCGTGCATGGATTATAAACGAGAGGAGAGGAGGAAGGGGGGGGGGAAGAAAGCATCCGTCATTACAAGCCTAACTCGATGAGAGATCGATCGACTGATCAGGATGATCTCTCTCTTTCTCTCTGCTCTGTGTTAGCTTTTTCTTGGAAGAGAAAGAAAGAAGATGATTATAATGGATATTAGCCGATGATTGGGATGAGGCAGCTGCCATTGTCTTTGGCGGTTGTACTGCTGTGTCTCTGTATGGAAAAAGTTCATTGCGCTCTCACCAGTTTTTACAAGCTCATTATCGTTAACATCTTCCTTTTATGCTTTTTTCGATTTTCTCGATTTAGCCTAGTTTTTCTTTCGTGACATATTTCATTATATAAAAAGTAAGAATTTCACATGACCGAAATTATGTAAACATTCACTATATCTATCTAACGTTAAAATTAATTGGATCACCATGGTTTTTAAAATTTAATTAATCAGTTGTGAAAGAATAATATGACATTCAACTTTATAATAAATGGAAAGCAATTTAATTCACTGCATTTTGCGTAAAGTTTACCAAACCAAAATCATCTAAAACTCATACAACAAATCATGAAAAAAAAAATTACTGTATTGTCACCTCAGAGAAACACCGCCGCTTCTAAAAGTGACAAATTATTCTCATTGCTCAACGCCAGCCGCGATTTTTTCATCTGTCCCAATCCGCCAACTAATGAGCATTCGAGTATACACCTTTGCCAACAAGGGGAAAAAATTGCCAGGCAATTCATCGGTCGGTTGCTTACGTTGGCTCGCGCGCGCGTGCGCGTGCGACAATAATCGGAATCAATGGCGGGCCGCTGTGCAAAAAGTCACCATCGATCTTCCCACTGAGAATCGTCATTCGATAATTCAATCATTTTTTCCCGGCGTCCACCTCCACGCGCGTGCGCTTCAGCCTCATCCCAATGATTATCGCTGATTTATAGGCAGCTAGGTGCACCGTCTCTTATATACTGAGCGAAATTGCCGGATAAGTGCGCGCGCGCGAAGGAGCAATTGCGCCATCGAGATGTATATATGTATATACGTATACAATGCGCCTCCTCTTTACCTTCGACCTTTCGTTGAGCTAAGAAGAATCGGTTTCCCGCGAGATGTGTACGTAGGTGTATATATATATGTATATATGCGTGCTTGTCTGGCGTGAGCGTGTGTAGAATTGAAAATTGGAGGGGACGGTTGATTAGCTTTCGATTGCAACGATTTTGATAAATGAGCTTTTGGTCTTTCTTACAAAAATCTAATCAAAAAAAAAATTGAAAAATGTAATTGTTTTTTTGTTTCTCTGGGAAAAAATTTAAACTTCATTAATTTTCATTTGGTATCTTCTGTGTTATCGATATTACTTGTTTTATTAATAACGTTTGTAATGTATTTTTAACACGTTTTTAAGCCTGTCATTTAAAGATAATACATAATTATATATGATTAATATTAAATTAACCATTGTGAGAAATTGATTTAATTATATCAATTTCGTGTAATACAATAATCGCATTGTGAACCTGAAATTAACATGTTCAATAATTAATATTTCATTTTACAGAGATTTTAGACATAAAATGAATAAATTCACAGTATCATTGAATATATAAAATTAAAACATTTAAAAATATGTTAATCTTTGATATTGTATATGAAAATCCAACGGATGAATCAAACGTTACTAAAAAATATTCGAATAATTACATTTCGCAAATATCAAATAATTTTGATTGTGGTATAATTAGTCATGTGATCCTTTCTAATAATAATATCTTCCATATTTCGTCATTTATACAAAAAAAGAAATAACAGAAATTCCACATGTCAAAACCTTCACCGTTTCACGAACTAAATGCACGTCACTCTGCACTCCATCACTGCACACATACACGTGCGCAAATACACAATACCAAAGCAGCGAAACCATCGTTCATGTTATTTTGATTAATCCCATCGTATTAATAACCCATAGGTGCAGTTCCCCTCGAATACACCTGCTCGTTCAAACTTTCCACATATACCCACACTTATACAAACCATATACATATATACGTACAGCTAAAACTTTGACATGGATTGCTTGCAGTGCTGTCAATTTTTTTCCATTTTCTCCCAAATCTTTTTACCTCTCGACCCTCCAGCAATTGCATTATGGTTCATTTTTCATAGTGACATTGTGTGTGCATTCTTATTTTACCGTAAGACTGGGGCCAAACGCCAGAAAACTACGTTGCACGAGCCAACGCAAACATGCATTTTGCCTCGAAGGGGTGGGGACTCTTTTCATTTTTCAATTTTTCAGGTACACACATAACAGCGATGGGAGAAATACGGCGTCAGATATAATGTGCGGAGGAATTCGGTCACATGTATTTGAGGAGCGTGGGGAGAGCATTGGAAAGCTTTGGTGAATTAGAAATTCATGAGCGCATGAGGGACGGTACGATGACGATTTGTAGTTCGCGAGGTATATATATATATATATACAAAGGAGAAAGAGAGAAAAGGATGCTTTATGTGTGTGAGTGTGTGTGTGTGTGTTTCTATACTTGTACGGTAGCTGTTTCTTTCTCGAATTAATGGGGAATAGGGAAGGGTTCAGTTCGGTATTGTTTACAAAGAACGAGTGGATTGAAAGAGCTAAGGCTATGTTAGAATTCCTTGCTTATATCTTATTAGGGAAGTATTCTATTTCTAAACTAATATTTTAGAAAAAAAAGGTAGTGCAAATCGGTACTATTAGTTTGCTAATAAATTTACTAATAAATATTTACATGTATTTC
Organism: Torymus tubicola; assembly: GCA_035583055.1. Classification (NCBI taxonomy): domain Eukaryota; kingdom Metazoa; phylum Arthropoda; class Insecta; order Hymenoptera; family Torymidae; genus Torymus; species Torymus tubicola. Next base: position 15,041 of record JAWWEQ010016217.1, read on the forward strand.
AATTTCAGAATCTACTTTCATTGGAACTGTGGGTCAAAAAAGAGTGGTGTAGCATGTAATTCACATTTTTTAAATTGTATAAATTGTTCTATCTTAATACTTTCTTTAGAATATAAGTATAGAGAAGAAACGTCATCTATTTTCTTTTACCCAAATTTTTACTCGGAAGAAGAGTGTATAAGCTTTAAGAAATGATATTTCGTGCCTATATACCTAAATTAAACCCAGTATGAGCAAATACTGTTCGTCAACCTTTTTCCTCGGGATGTAAATTATCTAACCATAAAAAAGCATAATTTAATAAAGTATCATAACTCTTATATTAACTATCACTGGGCAAGTATTTATTATACGAATTAATATTTATATTGTTTATTTTTTGCTTGTGTTTTTGTTAAAAATACTTGCCAACTGTCAATACAATGTAGTCGATACAAGAGACATCGTTTTCTAAGAAAACAATACATTTTCGAGATGTCGTACATCGAGAAAAGGGCCTATGTGAACTAATTACAGATACTGATACTTAATTTTTAGGCATGAAATATCAATTCTTAAAGTCTATTCTTAGATTCTAAAAATTAAATATGCTCCTTTTACTATCTCATACTACAATGATACAATAACCATATTACAGGTGACAATAAATACCGCTGATAACAAGCATTACTTAAGAAATGTTCTTATTTTCAATTTTGTTACTAGGAAATTTCTTTAAAGTCGAAATCCAAGTCTCGATGTGCAAACTCCCCCACCATGGCAACCCGCATTTAGAAAACAGTCGCGCCAAATTAATCAACGAACGTCGCGCAGCGTTGACCGCAGAAATTCCACGACTAAATTTTCAATCTTCAGTCCTCTCGCGCAATTCACTCTTCTCTCCGCGCGCCACCACCTAATAATTTGCCCTCGCGTCACTCCCTTCTCCTCTCACCCCCTCGTTCATTATCACTCTCTTGCCAGCGGAGGAGGGGGAAAAAGCTGCAAGTCTTGGTAAGAAATGCTGCTGCTGGTGTGCCCGAATAAATGCATCGCAGCAGCAGCAGCAACGCGCGCGCACGGGAGAGTCACGCGAAAAGCGTGGCGCAAGAGAATGAGGTGGGAGGAGGAGAACAAGTGCCGCACTCGCGCCGGTAATCGCCGTTATTACAAAGCAGATTTACGATTGTGCGCGGCAGTGCTCGAAAAAAATAGAGAGAGAGAGAGAGAGAGAGAGAGAGAGAGAGAGAAGAAGGAACCGCGCGCTCTCAGTGCAGATTAAAGATTTTCGCTTTACGACTTAATTGAATAAAGTGCGAGGGATGGCGTCTCACCGACGCGCTTTTTTCCGCGATGATTTAGTATGGTGGGATTGCGCGAAGAGAGAAAGAGTGAGATAGAGATAGATATACGAAAAAGCCTGACGTTTACAATCGGAGTCTAATTATCGATGGCAGAAGAGGAGGAGGAAGATTTTTGCATGCTGTCGAAAATTCTTGCCGATAAATAACTTGGAAACGTTGCGACACATACACACACACACGCGCGCGTTGGAACAAAGATGATTAATGCGTCGAGCGTAGTGTATAGGGTTTTTAATGTTTTAATTCGCGTGTCGACGGATTTGAAGAGTCCCGAGAGAAAGAGAGATGCTTGATTTGTAAGTCGTTTGGACGGCGAGGAGTAGTCGACACAGACGCGCCGGCGACGGCCAGTAAATTTCACAGTTCCTTGAAAGATAAAAGTGACGGTATGTGATCTGGTAATAAATTTTCTTGGATATTTGATTATTTTAGCGAAACTACAAGAATCTGCGTTGTTAAGTTTTTTGTATAAAAAAATTTACAAGAGAAAACAATGATAGTTATCAGTTGAAAATGATATACTGCGTAAAATTACTATATACGTTATTATTCGAACGAGAATTTGTTAACCATTTTTATGAAAGTTAAATTAAAAAATGAAGCTAAAAATTTATGAAAACTGGGTATCTAATTAAAAATGTTGTTTTGAGATTATATAAATAATAATTTTATTGCAAATAATCTACTACAATTTATTCTGTCCAGAACTCTGAGATCATCTTATTTCACAATCTAAAACTGAAATTTTCCTGTATACCTATTACTAATTTTCACTTTTTAATTGATCTTTCTTTATAAATGTAATAAGGTGTCATTGATCACAGATAGTCTCTCTATGTTACTATTGGATTTGAAGACTCAATAAAAATTACACTCACATATAGGAAATATGTTTGTTTGTATCGGTTGATAATTTACGTCGTGACATAAATCGTTGGATTGCAAAAGACTCGACACCTATAATTGAACTTATTATGGTAAATTACTATATTTTACAGTATGTAAACTAAAAAAATTTAATGTATAAATTGCGCTATAAATATATTTTTTAATTTCTTTAATTTACGTAAAATAATGAACAAATAAATAAGTAAACTGGCTTTTGAATAAGTAAATATCGAGGTAAATATAAATCAACTTTGAAATTTTATAATATACTTTTAATTTCAGGATTGTAAAATTACAAAAATGATTTTTCTGCTTTATTTTTACAATTATACTTCTTTGATGTGTTTGTGCAAATAACATACATCTTGATTTGAATTACAGAACCACTAATTCGACCAATTAATTACGATAAAAGATCTAATCATTTATGAATATTACTTCTCATGTGGTTAATCATTTCGTATGAAACTGACAATTTCTTGACATTTTATTTTAGTGATAAGATACTGGGATATTTAACATTTTTGCAAGTACATGCTGTATTAGATCTTTACATTTTTTATGTAGATACATCTTTTATATTATTTTATAATAATAAAACATATTTTTAATTTTTTTTTTGCAGTATAAAAATCGTCACACGCGTCCTTTTACCACCATCAGACCAATAACGACTCCTAATTTTGACCAGTTCGAGTAATCTTCTATGTTTTGGTTCATAAGTTTTCTGAGAAAGATTCGAAATACCGTCACTACTACGTCTTGTATTCACTTTGCAGCAACCTCCGACGGCTTTTCCACCCCAAAATTTGCGCAACGTTTTCCAAATCTCGCGCCATGGCAGCACAAAGCTAACCCAATTCCCTTCGCAACAACAGCCGCAAAAAAACTACCCGCGAACCCCCGGGGTAGAAGTTTATACGTGATATACAAGCGCGAGCGCAGGAAACGTCGCGACGTTCGGGCGAGTCATCTTACACGGCGCGCCTCATTAACGAAATCAGCCGGAGTCTCAGCGCGCGCGCGCGTTGCACTGCAAAATTTAATGGGAAAAAGCCGTTGCGGCACCAGAGTGCATATACGACGCACCGCCTATGGTGTATTATACACGCCGCTATATACGCGTAATCGTGACTCGGAGATGCGCGACGCGCGCGAAATTGCGCGATTCTCAGAGAGGTAGAAAGAGAGAGAAGAGAATAAAAGCAGACGAGTTATTATATTCGCTAAAAATCGCGAATTCTAAAGGTGCCGCAATCCCTTATGCCTGGGCTGAGCGTTCTTCGCGTTTATACTGTCTTGAACGAAAACGGACCGAGTTGCTTGCGAGTTAATGCTGCGGATATGTTTTTCGACACCAAAAGGGTTATACTTTGTAGAAGGGAGAAGATTAATAGTTTTACGGTAAAGCAGCTTTAGTTGGAAACAATAGTTGCTTATTAAATATAAAATGAGTTTTAAGGATTTTGAGAGAATGTTATATTACGAAATTAAATATAAAATAAAAAAATATATTAGAGAACTAACTATTATATGCAATTCGAGAGATTATTGATGGTGGGTTCTGAATTATTATGGTATTCTATTCATACACGAATTAATGGATATATAGATATTAGTGTAACTCAGTTAAATATTTTAACATGAAATTTTTTCTTTTGCTACAAGTAGACCAAACTAGAGACAATTTCAAACAATAAATTAATCCATTTTTTTAAAACTATCCTATCATCCCTAAAATATTGAAAAATAGAGTGACTCACGCTTAAGCTTATTTTATCTATTTCAAGGATTCTTAGAAGCTTTGATGCTTAAGAAATGAGCATATATATAGGCTTATTAATTCTGATAAATGAAAAATAAAATAAGCAAAAAAAAAATAAATAAATACTTTGGTAAGTATCATTATATGAACAAGCGACCATCTGATCATTTTCAGTGAATGATGTTTCATCAGAAAAACCTATGACAAGTAATAGTAATTTTGATAATATCAAATTTTATTTATCTTCAAATTTCCAAACACCTACTTTAGGTATACTGGAGTTCCCCCTGCAAAGAAAGTCCAAATTAGCCTTCCTGCATCCATTAAATTTACCTTTGCACAGCAATTTTCCCACACCGCGGGCACAGGACAGACGACGACGAACTCTACATCCGTCTAAAAACTAAAGCAAACAAACCAGCGATTGTTTCTCTCTCTCTCTCTCTCTCTCTCTCTCTCTCTCTCTCTCTCTCTCTCTCTTTCTTTCTCTCTTAGCTCTGCGCTCGGGTGTTTCAACATAGGCCGAAGGGACGTTTAAATATCGATGTAATTGCAGGAAGAGGCAGCACGCAAGAAGAGAGCGTCCTTCTCGTCGCCATTGCGATAATTCACTATGCGCGCGCAGACGAATCGAACTCTCGACTCTCGCTACATCACAGGAAGTCGTTCGAACTCTCGCTCTCTCTCCTCTTGCCTCTTGTTGGCAGACTGTGTGTGTGTGTAATTCTGTACGGGGAAGGAACTTTATGGGCCCGTGCCGAGACGCGCGTTTTCTTTCAAAGAGGATGGATGAGATCGAAGTGTATAATTGTCCATTTTCGCTGACTGGAGTTTGAGAACTAGTGTGCCGATTGATTTACAAACCCTATTGCTGTAGTTTGTGATTTATTTAATTTAATATTGCACTTCGTTAAGACTGATTTTTCATTTTAATCTTTATAACAATAATTTACTGTAGCTCTATAATATAGAAATAATTGCTTTTACAAAATGTCAATAATAAAATATTAGAAACTATGATTATTAATTTAATGAAAAATCAATCACCTAACTTTATGACTTTTATCAATCAAAACTATATAATGATATAATACATTATAGATATGGTATGATATTATCGAAATATTCCTTATTCTTCAAATATTCTTTCAAGAATCACATGTGGATTCCTTATAAGTAAATTTAAAAAAAAAACTTCATGACACAAGGAAGCCAAATTCGAAACTCCCCGTCGCTCCAAAACGCTAACGCGCGTGAATATATATATATACTAACAAGAACGTCGAAAGCTCGACTCTCCTTCTAGAATTCGCACGCAAGCAACCGAGAGAAGAGCTACGCGTACTATCAAACAAGGAAGCCCGAGAAACCACCTTCTGCAGCTTCGCAAAGAAGGAACTACCTCATCCTCGTCAAGTGCAAGAGACCGTCGTCTTCGTCTAACGCATATATATATATATATATAAACACGAACACGCGATCGCGCGACGCGACTCGATCTATCACGACGTCGACAAAACTAACAATCCCGCCGCAGGCAAGCACGCTGACGAGGAAAACGAGTGAAAAGCGCAGGAATAAGAGCGAGACTGCGGCAAAGCGCGAACGAACACAATGCGTTACGTGTGTTTGTCAGCCGTATCATCGTTCCTCTCACTCACTCTCTTTCGCGATGTTATCGCGCGAAGGCTTCTCACTTTTTTTTTACCTTCGTGGATTTGTCTGGTATGTGAGAAGAGAGAGAGAGAGAGAGAGAGAGAGAGTAACACGTGCAGCACTGCCGGGATTTTCATGGGCCTTTTTTCGGATTTATAATTGGCGGCATGTGCGCGGGTTGCAGGTTTCGCGCGCGAGCGGTCGTTAGGTCGCCGAAAGGTTACGCCGATTGCCATCGATGTGAGTACGCGCGCGCGCGCGGAGAATTTAAGAGCGATGAACGAGTAAGTAGCTAAGGTTTCTTCGGAAAGCTGATATATCGAGATTTTCGGAGTTTCTTTTTTGAGCTTGCTTCGAAACAGGTGATTCATCGCTGTTTCTAAGAGCAAATTTATTTGGCAGTAATCATTGTAAAATGAAATGTGTAGTTTCATGTTTTATATTGAAGTAGTGCATTTGAGATGAAAAAATAGATTTAATTTATTAGTAAATAATAAAGTATAATAATTTGAGAATGGATTTTATTTTGTATGAAAAAATAGTATGTTAAATTAATTCAAATAATGTACATAAATCATAAATTTTTACATACTATTTCATTTTTCTTCTAGCTTTGCTCACTCCTTAGAATATATTACAAATTTACAGTATATGATTGCATTCTATGAAATACGTGAGAACACAAAATAAATGCAACATACTTCTAAAAACAGTGACTCTCTGAGATCTTTTATTGCTGTAAAGCTCTATACTATTTTTTTCTAAATATAATATATAATGCCTATATCTAATCGCTTCTTCGCACAACTAGGTTAATTAAAACACTTTTCACGAATTTACAGACGTCTTACCAAACTTGACATTAATCTACTTATGAATTTTCCCACATACACACACATATAGACATACACTATATATATATACGTACTCCCGCCTCATTATTACACGTTGATTTATCCTCCCTTCGAATTTCCAAAAACCTAGAATAATAAATCCCGCGTATTACACACACATCGCGCGTTTCACCGCAACGATTATTAAAGCGTATATACCATCTGGCGAATGAATAACGCGATATATATATATATATATATATATATATATATGTATACACATACGCATAGACTGCATTCCAGCGCATTGGATTGCTAAAATCATCCGAGAAGAACAAACAACACAGCGCCGTACTCCATCACCCTCCTCTATATCATCGAAAAATTCGAAAAACGCCCACTCGCATGGATAAATCGTTACCTAATAATCGCCGACGTTCTCGCGCTTCCTTAATCCATACCGCATATAACACACTTATATATACGCGTACCTACACACAAGCTTCTTCGCCCTCTTATTATACTCCTCAATCGAATGACATGTTTCATTCCGTGCCACTGTATAAATCATCATCGCACAACGCGCGTATAGTCGCTCTCGATTTTTATCACGCACGCGCGTACCTATACAGCGACTTTATATATATATATATATATATATACTTGTGCAATTCTACGCGCGTGTGTATATATATCTCGTTTATTCAAATGAGCCGCTCCTTTACACAGTGGAGGCGAAAAAAAAATTGCGCAAAGCGTCATTACGCGTATATGTGATGCGTAGAGCGAGAGCCGGGGGGAGGTGGGGAGTATATGTATCGTATAATCCGATTGTTACGCGTTTCGCTGAATTCCGAGAGAGCGACCTCCGCACGAGTTTCGACAGTTTCGCGCGAAGTAGCGCGCGCACGTTCCTTGATTGTAGGGCAATCGAAAGAGAGAGAGAGAGAGAGAGAGTATATAGAGGTATATGCGCGCGAGTATGTATTTTGCGCGAATTCCGCAGAGAGTGTGTGTGTGTGTACGGGAATATTGGTTTTCGCGTGCGCTCAGTGCAGTCAAGGAAGCGTTGCAACCGTTTATCGCGAGATTGATGATCGAAGCTGTATTATAGTGGATTATATAATGTATCACCTTGTAGTATTGTTATATGTGCGATCGAAATAAGCCTTTTGTTTGATCGTCTCTAATGCCACGTCTCTACGTGTGTATACATACCGCGTGTGTGCATAATAATATAAAACAAAAAAATTTATATAATAAATTATGCAGAAAAATAATTTTAATTATATTTTTAGGAGAGGACTCTATACTATGAACATGTTTTAAATGTAAAATAAAGGTTTTGCAAATTACTAATTAAAATAAGTAAGAATTAGAATAATGAAGTTTCTATTGTGGATCAACATTTCTTATTTTTCAAAATAATGATAAAATTAATATAATCAGTCGTAAACTTTACAATTTCGATTCATTAATTTAACTTTGATACTCTATCTTTAATACCTGAATATCTAAAGCAAACATGGTTCATTGTTTTCTGAATACCTGCATTTGAACTGGTTTCTATTGCTTTTTTCTCTGCGCACTTGAATTAAAAAATATATACATTTCTAAAAATTCATTAAACCTTACGATTTACATAGTGGGTCGCAAAGTATATATACATGCTAAAATAGCCTCGACCAACCTCATTACCATTTAAAATTAAGAATTCCAATACCAAAAAAAAATCACGACCTCGTACCCTCTTAATCTAAAACTACAATACCAACACCGAGCAGTATATATAGTGAAAACCAATTAAATCGTTACCGCGGGGGCATCAAGATTCACTCTCATCCGCACAGAAAACAGACCTCAACATCTTTCCCTCAAGGCCCTGCCCACAGAGCTGCGTATATACGCGATCGTTAGCGCGCGACGCACTCGAAAACCCAGCGAGCACCTGCGAACGTCGTTACCGTAAAACGGCGCGAAACGAGCATCAGATATACTCTATGGAAAAACCGCAAGAACAAAAGATGTATACATATATATATACATGGGCAAAAGTGAGCCGCAAAACGATGCCTCGTTAAGACAACCGCGCATAGTGCGAGTGAGCTACGAAGTATAGTAGGAGGACGCGTTCGGGCGTTGTCGAGCGATTTACCATAGCGATGCTTATGATGATGATGATGATAATAATGATGACGACGCGAGGTGAAAGTGCATCACTGGTCGAGGCGGCGTATAATGACGGAAGATTGAGCTGTGCAAGCGGCCGCGAGCGGCGATTCTGACAGGTGGTGAGAACGTATATACCGATGCGTATGCGGTGCGGTCGCGTTCTTGTGCTGTATTAAACTCGACGTGCGATAAACGCGAGAAGGATGAGGGTTTATGTAAAGCGAGTGCGGATTTTTGGCGGCAGAGTGTATGTGTGTGTTTTGTAGAGTAGATGATTGCCAGTGGTATAATGTAGGGTTCGACAATGATTCTTTTACGCGGTATAATGCCGGTCTTGTTGACTTTCTAACCGAACTGCCGCGTTTCTTCGACGGAAATTCTGCAAAAGTTGGACAGAAATTAACTAATTACGCTGACTTATAGAAGATGTACAAAAGTTATAGTTTAAGTATAAAGAAGACACGATAGTGAAAATAATAGCAACAGGATATTTCGAAATTTTACTATATAAAATCAATTTATATAATCTTACATAATTCGTAGACGAATATTATCATTTGATTGTTCCGCGCATAAAACACTAACGTATATAAAATATATACACACGTATAATATTTTATTAATTGTTATATAGCGTGTCGAATATTATACCCATCTTACATTAAATAAAAACATTACTCAATGTAATCTCTTCCGCGTACGCTAAATAACAAAACGCCAATCGTTCGGGGCGCGCGTGCACGCAGAGAGATATACTTTAATGCTTCGGCATTCACAAACGAGACGCCTTCGCACACATAAAGAACGCGCCGAATGCGCCGTCCATAAAGCATTTACATAATCCTCGCAACAAAGTATATCCCGATTAATTAACCACTTTTAAAAGCGCATAACTCAATCCTCCGCGCTCTCTTCTCTATACGACTCAATTACATATACACACGCGCACGCGTATATAGTTATATATGTGTGTATATATATATTACTATACCGAATCCTTGCAGCGTTGGAAAAATTGAGAAAGCGGGTAGAGGTGGTGCCCCATAAACTAGCTGTTATCACGAGGCGAGCGCGCGTGGCGGGCGGACGGGCAATAACGATAAGGGAAAGGGTTGGCCGAGCTATATAACGCTCGTGCAGCGATCGTAACAATCGATTTCGCGTCGCAGTTCTCGTTGTCAGTGCGGAGCTTCTCTCCGTGAAGGGATCGACTTTCTTTCTTTTTCTCTGACTGCCAGCCGCGCCGCAGGAAGTTTTCGTGCGGTGTGTATATGTATAATACGGCTGCGGTTTCTTTGGGCTCGTGTATGTAGCGAGGGAAGCGTTGTAGTTGTATTGTAGATGTATATAATAATGGGAGCAGTGAATGAATAAATGGACGTGTATATGTATAGTGGCCTCGCGGTGATCGTGACCGTTGGAAAGGCTGCGGATGTCCGTTCTGAATGATTTTATCGAGAAAAATGGTTTGATTCGTTGATTAGGATTTAGTGGGCGAATTATTTTATTCTGTGGCTGGATCCAGATGCTTTTTTGCGTGTAGCATCTAAGGTCTGCTTTCAAGAGGAAAAGTCAAAATAATTGTATTTTGTCAAATTAATGCCGAAAACGGTTGTACTGCAGAATGTTTATGTATAAATACTCGATAAGGCTATAAGCAAATAACTTTATATTTTTTTATGAAACGTCGTAAAAAGTATCAAAAACGAAATTAAAACTTTAACTCTTCATCAATATATCCTTATAAGCGCAACTAATTGGAGACTCACGGGTACTGTTGTTCTAGTTGTTGGCAAGGTTGATGCGGGCTTCTCAAGTAAAGAAACAGTTTAGAACAATTATAGTACTTTCCCGACTCAAAACATGAGACAGTTCATTATACGTTATGGATAAGTAATAAATTTAATGTACGAGGAAACACGTTCACGGTGTATATCTATATTTAAAAAACTACTCTAAGTTATTAGTAGAGCTATTGAAAGGAAAAATCCTATTTATGTTGTGAAATGAAAACTATTTCGTATAGCAGTATATAAATAGAGAGAATATACAGCAGTACATTAAACGAAAAAATAAGAATACTGCATAAAAATGTATTTTATGTTATTATACAATATTTTTGAGTAAAATAATATTAAACTTAAACTAAAAATAAAATATTCGACAATGAAAAAGACAATAGTTATATCTAATTATCACATAGTTTATTAAACAGGTCAATTCTGATTTACAATGCATATGTGGAAACAATATTTTTAAAAAGTATCTATATGCGAAACATGATTTTTTATAAATAAAATTCATTTTACTTTTTTTATACTGATTCAATTCAGTTAATTCAACAGATGCTAACAAGTTCAATTAGCTTTTTTTTCTCCCTGTAACGATCCTTGAAATGTTTTTATGATTTTCAGTTGTCACGAATCTCGGATTTAAAATCCGACGTGACAATTCCAATTTTCTCTGACTCTTTGCAGAAAACACATTAACCATGATTTTTCCATTGTCAGTTTCTTTTTTTCATATATGTCCAATCAACCGTAAACTTTAAAGCTCATTTGGTATGAAGAGGAAGTAACTATTTTGAAAGTTGAATCATTGTATAGATTGTAAACACTATTACCGTGTAGAAAGTAAAAGAAAATAATCTTTTACATAGCTAAAACCACAACAAAAGATAAAAAAAAATGATGGGTCGTTAATTATTTATTCTCGTTTTCTGAAAGCTTGCATAAAAAAAATGTAAATTAACTTAAATTGTTTTCTTCTAAAAATATCTAAAATAAATCTGTCATATTGTACGTATATCCTTGCATTGTATCTGCAAATTATCAAGTTTTTAATGCGCCAAGATTTAATGAAGCGTCAACATGTTGTCACAACGAGGACACAAGAAAACAAAGTAACATTCAATAATCTCTAAAAGTGTAAGGCTGAAAAAAGCAAAGACAAAAAGCACAACAATGACCAACCCTCGTCATCGGCAAACGAGCATCACCTTTCGAACGCCTCGGTCCAATCTTTGATTTATAGTTCTCCAACAAACTCTTTCTTCCACTGTATATACCCGACGATCTTGACACCACCTCGTTCCTCCGTAGGGCCGATCCGATTCTTCAATACCTATATATACTTCTTCTCTCTCTCTCTCTCTCTCTCTCTCTCACTTGCTCCGGAAAAAAGAGTTAGTCCCGTGCGCACGCGCGCATCTATAAGTAATATCGGAGAAAGCGCACGCGCGCGCGCGCAAGTAAGCAAGAGCGCGATGGCATCTTCGCCTATGAACCCGAGAGCAAACGTGTGTATGTGTATATATATATATATATAAATATACAGAGATTGGTGTCCTAGGCCGGATAGGAAAAAGTCGCGCCGGCGAGGTTTCTTTGAAACGCGCGTGTGTACGTCGCGTGTTCGTTCCTTTGTCTTTTACGTAAGAAGAGTCGCGCGCTATAAGAGAAAGAGATAGAGGATGCGACGTGGCGAAGAAGATGCGGTTGCAAGGAGAAAAATTACTTCCTTAGAGATTCCGTAGCTTTTGGTCGTTTGTTTAATTGACGAGGATATGGAGGAGTGAAGCGCATGCCATTTGCCATGTAAGAGGATTGGTTATTCAGAGATGGAACTGCGCAGATTTGAATGGAGATAATATAGGTATTTAGATGAAATTCAGTTGTTGGCGTTGTGGTTATGCTTTTATATTATTATACAAGTGAAAGAACCTTGTAATCTTTCATATTCGTCTATATATTGGCTTCGAATTTCGTGAAAGTAATATTCTTATAGTAGTTTAACCAAAGTTATACTTGATTTAAAAAAGTATAATTAATTTACAATAAATAATTTTTATAGCCTATTTTCAGGAAAATATTGAATTCCACGTTAAAACTTGACTATTCGATTTTTCTAAATTTCTTTCTTTTCCATCGCAAAAACCGACACCGATCATTAGCATCGCGAACCCTTATATAACGTAAACGGCGCTATTTAACGCCGATTCGGCATGCGCGTCGCTTTTGAAATCGAGCGCGCGCGGCACTTTGACTGTCCCCGTAGGCCAGTTTTATGGAGACGTTCATCTCCACGAAGAGGAAGAATACGAACGCGTCGCACGCTAATGATCGTCGTTCGTTCTCGTATATATGTATACTGCACGCGTATACACGTCGATATAGTGCACTTTTATCGCTCGAGGTTTCTATACGGATAGATGGAAGAAAACAAATTTCAGTTTGCGGATGCGCTCAGCACCACCTGTGAGAAAGTTACTTTTGATGCTATATACGCTGATGTAAGCTATGTGTATGTTTTCTTCGACGTGTGTAACGCCGGGTCGTTATTGATTTATAGATCCTCGACGCATTTGTTATGTTAATGTTTAATTAAAAGGTTCGGTTGGGAGAATCGTTTGCTTGTGTGATGTTTACAGAACGAAGATTGAAGTAAAAGTTGGTTGGAATATATGAAGACAATATTATATTATACAATTTTGTATAGAATATTTGAAAATTGCAGTAATGTCGGAAAGGTGCACTATTGAGGAATCACTTGTGTCTATTTCCTGATTACATGGAAATTTCGTTTTATTGCCCATACGAACATCGTGACTGCGCTTGCAGCATCATTGTACGAAAATGATAAAGAAAATTGTCTTGACGTTTCACAAAAAAAAACGCAATAAAAGGCATCCATGTGGGCACTGTCTGCGAAAGATTTACCGTCGAAAAAGAAACTTTCTAAAAGATCGATATTTATGTACTAAAATGTATTTTTGCGAAACTCGTATAATACATTTATACCCGTGTACGTAATTTTCTTCATTTCTATGAGTGACTCAGTAAGTCTATCATCTAATACGAGATTGATCGTAAATTGGTTCGACGCTGGTAATGGTGTCGTAAATGTTTAGTGTTAACGACACTTGCGCGTCTTTTGCTTAAATTTTTATAATACTTCTTACACTCTTTGCTAATTATATAGTTATTACAAAGAATGATTTCGAAACACTTTAACGTAATTTATAAAATAGTACTACACATTACGCAACTTGGGTGCAAAGTAACTAGATAATTCTTGGAGGAATCGAAGTCGTCGCTAGAGCGCATCGATGATCATCATTATATCGAACTATTTGATAAGATACGCCAACCGTTAAATTGTTCGTGTATCTATTTAGTTTGTATATCTGCACGTTGCATTTTACGTACGAAATATAAAAAAGTTATACAGATATTAATAAGTTATACATCGAGAAAATGTAAAGTGGCCATACTTTTAGTATTATTGATATTAACCTTATTGACATTACATGGAAATCGCAAATATTTATCAATAATTAACATATTGTGAGAATTACGTTTCGCGCACGAAATTGATGTGTTTGTCCAAAAATACATTAAGCACATCAAACAAAATAACGCACACACATATATATATACAATGCTATCCAAATAAACCTTACATCATTGCATTACACGCAACGTATTATATCAGCATTTTTTTCCTATACGTGGTTTGTCCGCGACGTCACAAGTATATTTAAGTCGTTACAAAAAGTAAACAATTTTCGGGCTGAGCACCTACTTAGGCCGCGGCTTAAAACCCAATCAATTACATCCCGTATAAGAGCGCGCAATTAATGCCGCATTGTGACACGGTGACTTTTTTCGCTTGCGGCTATAACGTGCCGCTGTGCGATCATTCGACGAGATTGTGTACAACGACGAGGTAACAGTAGCGTGACGCGTCGAGGACAAGAGTAAGAGAGAGAGAGAGAGAGAGAGAGAAAAAAGGAGAGCCGAGGTGCGATGAACCGGCGAAAGTCGGTCCGAGGTATTGAACAAGTATAGGACCAATTCGACGAAGTGTCATCTCAGGTGACAGCTCGATCAGATGTTTGGTTTATGTAACTGTTAAATGATCCTGATTTTTTATTGTGTACATTCTGAATAGCTTAATTTTGGTTGAGATTTATTGTTAAGAATTTTATTTTTCGTTATTCAATGGGTCGGACGAGAAGTGATTTTTTGAATGAAACATTCTGCATGACTTCATCCAATTCTTGATGGGATATGCGTTTTTCATTTCAATTTTATTTTTGGTTCTTTAATAATGAATCGTGTAAGTATTAATTTTTTGGATCAAAAAAGTGTGCCGTTAACTGGTTTATATTTTAAAATAGAAAAAGACTGATGGAAAGCGTTTCACTATGGATGAGAATAGAGTTTTATTTCGGTCTCAACGCCCATTTTATTTAAATTCTCATCTAGACCCTTTCGTTAATCATTCTTTAATGTATTTAGATATAACAGTCTCTGATACGATTTGACTATATTGAATCGTGGTTAGTAGGACAATTAATAATTGAAAATGAAATCAATTTCTCTATTCTATTGTACATTTATCAAATGACAATTCAGAGTGTATCATTTTTTATTATATTATAACGTTAATTTCTCTATAAAAAAAAACACGTATATCATTTCGACGCTACGTTCACTTTATCATCTGCGTAATGTCTTATCGCACTAAACCAATTGTTCGTCCTGTCGCCAATGGATTCAAAATCTGCGGAAAAAAATTTCAATCCCATCATAACGAAATTCCAACTCCTCTCGTTCCCATTTCCCTCGTCATCCCACTAGGTACAAATCGTATGAAATTCCTCGCACACAGGAGGAGGGAGAGTGAGCAAAAAAGAATATACAAGGGAGTTTTTGCGCTCTCTCTTTCTCCCGAAAAGAGGACGAAAAATCCATGCGAAAAAGTCAATCAGCGCCGCGTTCGCGCACAATTTCAAAATCGACAGAAGTGCATCGGAAAAAAGGAAATACACTCGCGGAACGCAATCGGACAAATGGATTGGTTTGAAAGCGCGGGTACATATATATATGTACACACGTACCTTCATGCGTATATGCTCATATACGCGTGATGCGAGTGAAGAGACATGTGTCGCGCGCTTATAACTATATACACGCGAGAGATTATTACGAAAAGGTTCGCGATAGACTTACATGGAGACTAATTACCCGTCGTTTTCTTTCTCTTGAAGAAAGTCACGTTAGGTGTGTGTGTATATGCGCCTATTTGCTTTGCAACTGCGTTGGCTCGTTTTTATATCTTTTCTTCTTCAAATGAGATGCCCGGATGTGGATAAGACAGTTTTTACCGAGCAACTGATCTGAGGTAAGGATATCCTATAATATTATAATTGTTAAGTAACTGTAGTTTAGTCGTCATACGTGTAACTATGAACTTCATCCATTCTAATGTTTGCTTGATTTCCCTTTTATTGCTCGACAATTTGAAATGATATAAGTTTAGACTATATAGGAATATTAAGTTATAATGAAAGATAAAAATTTTAAGATTAAAAATTTTTCTAAACGACAGCATTGTGTCAAAGCTATATAAAAATACAGAAATATAAAAATTATTTTCTTTGCATATATACGTTTTTGAATTTTTAACTTTCTTTATATATGCTCTAAACTAATTTTGTTTTTATGAAATATATAATTATTAATATAGTATAAATAAATTATGTAGAAAAATAATTTATATAATTTTGAAAACCCCACCCTACTTATATATCTCTTTAACAAACGCGATGAGAAATTAAAACCTTCAAAATCGTGCAGCGGAACCAAAAATCGTTAGCATAAAAAAAATCAGCTCAACACGACCTCCCCGTTATCACCATGCGCATCCGCCATAAATCGCGAGCCATTTCGTTTCGCAAGAACGTCGATGTATATATATATGTACCCACCGCCGAGCGATCCGTGCCAACAAGCTGCTACTCCAATTTGCTTTCTCGAGCGAGCCCCTCCATTACTGCTATATATATGTATGTACCTACGATGGTCTAGGCAGAGGCGAATAAAAAGAAACGTCGAAAAAGAGGAGGAGAAAGAGGATATATGCGGATGCATATAGTACTATACGCGAGAGATCCATCGATCGATCGGGCGGGGAAAGCGCTGCCGTGAATTTTCGCGAAAGTCGTGGGCCCCCTCCCCTACGATTAGCCATGGCACGCCCCCTCGCGCTCAAACCGGCGTGCATAGCTAATCACGCGCGCGTTGATGCTTCCTTGGGCTTGTATATCAGTGTGGGTGTAAGTTTCGATTTCAGGAGCTTCAACGGCAAGTAGTTGCTATGGTTGCGAGGAAGCTTGTGAAGAGAGCATCGGCTATATGCGAGCTGGATTTGGATGGAACTTTGGACGATTTAAAGAATGTCAGAAGTTTTTTGTTATAGAAACTGTAGGCTTAAGTATGTTACTGATTTCATTCAAGAATCATCTTTGTAGTTTTATTTGATGTGTAATAATTAGGCACCAATATGTAAGAATAAAAGAACTTTGTATTCAACTTTATTCAGTAACCACACTGACATTAAAATATAAATTTTTATACTTTTCCGTTCTTCATATTTTTTTTCATCAACAATAAAATATGATATCAATTTCTGAATATTTTAAAATAATTTATTTCTGATATAATCATTTTCACATCTTCTTTCCACAAATAAAACTATTCCTCAATTACACTAATTTTTTTTTAAATTAATCTATGAAATTCAATCATATACTACAATAAAATGATTCTATATATTCCCTTTACGTTTTCCATCAATTCTCCCGCAAATTCTCAATTCCAATACCATCGCAGCAATCACGAAAACGCAGTCACATTACATCACTCTCACAATAATATCTTCTTCGTCAATTCGCAATACTAATATACACACGCTTTCTCACTGCTGGACGTTTACGAGCCTTGCGGGCTAGGCGTAGACATGTATACAGATATATTATATATACAAACATACGTGATTCACGCTGCAACGCAGCACAACTTACACACTACAGCCTACCGAGCAGAGAGAATTTGGGCAAGTATATACGTATATGCACACGTGGAGGGTATATAGCTTAGATTTATAGGGCTCGTTAGAGTTGTTTTCGAAGCTTTCGGACAGACTTTTCTTAGATGTTGTAAAGAGTGGGAAGGCAAGAGAAAGCGAAGAAAAAGAGAGAAAGAGAGATGGGTTGTATATATGGGCAATTGATTGATTGATGGGCGGCATGGCGGCAGCAATGATGATGATGACGGTCAAGTTCGGGTAATGGGCTTTTGGGAAAAATCGGCAGATTCCGTAGACAAAGGATGAAAGTGAACGGTGATTATAATAATAGGATGCTCGAGTATTATACCTTGAAACGCCGAAATTTTTCTTCGCCTTAGGAGCATCGCGGCTGTGTAGTCGCGAGCGGAAGGGTAACCGTCGGCGGATTTGCATATGACCGTGAGTCAGCTTATATATACTCTTTCAACGGGTTACACATTTATAGATGTACGTAAATGTAGAAATGACGCGTCATAAACGGTGAGAACAATTTTGACTTTCTCCAAAGCATACGTTAGAATTTTTTTTACCTATATGATTTCAGCTGGAATATATTTCAAATGGGAAATGATGTTTGAAATATTATCGTTGCTCGTTATGATATAGAACTCTTTTATAAAATTATACTTTTGCAAACAGATTAACAATTTTTACAATATTATTGCATTTGAATATATTAAAGTCAAACGATTCGATTCGATGAATTTCTGTAATAAATATTTATTGCTTCTTTTTAAATGCAAAATTCATAAAAATTAAAAAATAATCTATAGAAAATAAGGATAAATCTTTATACTATACCTCGAAGCAATTAACGCTATTTTTCCAGAATTTCAAACTCAATAAAATCCTTTGCGCAACCTTTCACTCAACGTCCAAACCTTCTGACACGCATATACACAAAGGGGAATGCAAAAGAGTTCCTCAAATCCAAATCGAGCGAGTCCGTCAAAGCCATTCTTTAAAAACAGAAAAATAAAGAAACCTGCGTATAAACTATATATATACACGCGACATACAAGCACGCTCGCGATGTCTATCGTAATTCTGCACAGCATCGACACAAAGCCCTCTGACACCAACACACACACATACATATACGTACTCGAAGCAAAGAGAAATTCGCGGAAAATATTTACGCAACAGCCTCTGTCTTTGGTTATTTTTGTAGGAACGTGCGCGCGAGCGTGGGCGTACCAAAAAAAAGCGCACGCGCGCACGCTCAAAGAGGAAGATTCGCCATACGGTAACGTAATACGAATCGTGCCGTCCTGTGTTGTCGCTATAGTGTATATATATACCATGTATATGTTGTTCGCGCCACCGTTCGTTTCCTACATGCGCCTAGTGCACGGTATCGCCTCGCGATCGCCGTTGACGTTATCTGTATACATGTGTGTGTGTGTGTGTGTGTGTATATATATATATGTGTGTATACGGTAAGAGAGGATACATTGCACGCGCGAAATATTCATTGTGTCGCGGAGAAGACGCGCGAACGGCTCTTTTCGAAAAAGCGTGGGACCGTCAGTTGGAGGGGTGTGTGTTTATTTATACACATACACACATATACCGGTTTCTATTATAAGAGGAGAATTTTTACGTGACTAGAGTGGGTGTAGTAAAGATGTGTTCAGGGAGGATCGTAATATTTCAAATAGCTGAAGATGGTATGATGGTATCATTGTGCGCTCAACACGTGCTGTAGACAATATATGCGTATATCGATATTTTGAGGTAGCGAGTATGCATGTGTAGGCAAAACACGTGAATTGTTAAGCAAGGGAAATAAATTGGTTAATATTATATAGACGATGTCGCAATACGTGTGTGTGTGCGTGTGTATAGAAAACTCGAGGAAAATACATACATATATGCAATATTTCAGGTGAAATGAGCAGCTAAAAATTTTAAAATTGCTCAAAATTTGTAGACACTTAGTTTTTTATGAAAAAAACATGTTCCTAAATTTTTAGAGC